>JAHRHJ020002253.1:0-309806 GCA_019776745.2 Taxus chinensis
ATTCCCTCCAGAAAATCAAAGTTCAAATGAAACCTTCTACTTATCCTCTAGTGTTTCAATGAACTCCAAGAGGTTTATGAAACATTGTAGAACTTGGAATGAGCCTGGTGACTAAAAGATAGCAACCAAAGTGCTAGGCCGAGTTAGCTGCAAGCGCAGTACAGGATGGCCCCCAATACCAACAAAATAAGGTCCACACCAGGCGTGCAAATCAAAATCAAAGCCAAGTAAGGCCTCCGCTAATAGACCATTCAGCCCATAACAATTTGCATCTACTTCTAAGCATACACAGTGCCAGTCCAAAACAAACATATTCAAGAAGTATGATTGGTGTTTCATGCAATGAACCTCAACAATCAATTAATGTGCTTCAATGGTGCTTGAACCAAGCCTTGATGATGTGACAAATACTGGTGTAGAGGGTGAAGTGAAGTCAGAAAACAAATCAGCAACACACGAGACATCTTCAGCAAAAACACAGCTTAAATGAACACGACTTGCGAATTGGCAAGCTAGGATTTTGTGGCATGAATCAACAAAATTTTCTCAGAGTGTAATCCAACGCTAACAGCAAGATCAAAGGAAGAGGAATATCTGGTGAAAAGGCAGTCATGGCTCCAAGTGCATCTACAACCTTCCATCACTTCCCAAAGGTGTCGGTAGCAAATTACAACCCAAACATGCGGAATATTGAGTATAGCCGCTCAGACAAAACCACCACTGGGATAAATTCGCCGAGGGAGAATACTACCAACTCAAATGCCAGTAACTTGTACTGGCATGGACATCTAAGTGTAACAAGAAAGGAATGTGCAGCCTAAAGTTGTTATATTATTATGCATGGGTGCAGGAAATATGGCGGGTGTCGTATCCCCATAGTGTAGCCGATTGATCAAATGAAGAAGACAAATTGTAATATATCAATGTGGGAATTTTATCCATCCCAGGCAAATAGATCTTTCTACAAGCTGCCATACAGAATGGTCAACTCAAACCAGCAGTCCATATGTAAGAGAATGTCCTCAAAATGTTTCTCAGCCTGAAGGATATCATGGAGGACAACAAGGTAAAATTTTTTTAAGTCCCTCCATTCTATGTTTCATTATCATTGGCAATAAACTAGTAACACATTACATGATGATCTAGGGGCAAGTAGTTCTGTCATGCCGCAAATAGCTGATCAGCTGGGTCTCCAATATGGATTTAATTATCAGAAGGGGGTAGTGCAATTGATGGGAAACAGTAGCAACGTGGGAGTGATTAAAGTTTGGAATCTTACCTTGCTGCAATGCCCAATGTACTATTGGCAAGAGTGTGTCAGTGATAGATTTTGCCACAACTATTTGCCCTAATGCCTTCATCAAGGGATTTCACAGCTAGAATTGGAGGTACTTATCTGCCGATTGGTCACACATGTGTTTCAGAACAAGATATGGTACTAAGGTCACAATTAGATTTTGAACCAATTGCAAACTTCATATTGAGCCTCATAACCCAAGCCAAATCAATGCCGACTGTTCAGCATTTGATCAAAGAAGATATCAAAGCACAGATGAGCTGACACCGAAAGTTGATAGCATCCCATATTAATCTTGATTGACCTGGGGAAGCAAAGGTCATGATTTTGATCCCTAACAAGAAGTAGAAGAATCTGAGGTAGGAGTCTATTGCATACATGAAGGAACCAACCGTATTTAGCATCACCAAACCAAAGACCTAAGGGATGACAATGGGTTATGGCAATTATTTTTCGATGGATCAAGGATAGGCAAGGCGGAGCGAGTTGAGCTATGTTTGATTTCCAACCTCAAGGCATTCAAATATTATTCAAACTTTTAATTTCGTTTTCTTGTTCAGACAACACAGCTAAATATGGGCCCCTGATTCACGGACTTCATTGGGCCAGAAAAAGGGCATAAAGAACTTGCAGGTGTTGGGATAGCGACCTTGATGTCAATTAAGTCAAGTGTGGGAACAATGCTACAAAGAATGACCTGTTGAAGAACTAAAAATAGTATGGGAACCTCGTTGGAGGATTTAAAGCTTTCAAACATCGTGTCCATACCTAGGAGAAAAATGAAGCCGCAGATCGGGCTCGCAAGCCTATTGGACAATGTTTGATGTGGCTTGAACATCAAAAGGGAAAAAACAAGCCCACATATTCCATTGTGATTGTGAGGCCCAGAATTCCAGGATAAAATAACACAAGCTGGAGTGATTTGAGAACGATCAACAGATCGTCCAATTTCTTACCAAGAAAGAGGCCGTTTTCTCAGCTAGGAATCAGGACATTAGAGCAGCAGTATGGGGATCAAAGTAGTGCGTTTGCGGAAAACACGCTTCCCGCAAGGGTTTTAGTAACGTTGGAGTCATCTTTGAAATCCTAATACCATTCCGTAAGGAAAAGGATAACATATAATCAAGAGAGAAGATTCAACCAATTTCTGTTGGGGAAGGCAAAACACTTCAAATTGGTTAAAGGCCACTGAGCAGGAAAAATCAGATTTCATACATCTTTGCCAGATTTCCAGAATGTCTTCGCTTGGAGCTTTAGACGTTGGAGGATTCAATCAAAATGTGGCACAACATACCATAATTAATCTAATGCTAAGCACGCCATCATGCCGAAGTCAGAGACCAGTCACCCTCACATTAAGCCCTAATGAAGAAAGGCTAACAAGCTAATAGAGGACAAGCATTATTATATTCCTGATCAGCACTCAGCTGGGTTGCAAACTTGGTTGGTGGTCAGGAAGAAGAGTGGAGAAATTAGGGTTGTGTGTGAATTCTGAGACTACATCAACAGTGCATCTCTCAAAGACCATTAACCCCACTTTCCTTTAATGGAACAAATATTGCAGTGGTATCTATTTCGGAGAGATTCTGCCTCCAGATGGCTACTCATGTAATAATCAGGATAATGGTGAAAAGAAGATGACCAGTTCAAAACGTCTTTCAAGTTCACCACCAAATGGGGCACCTATGCCTACAATAAGATGCCATTTGGCCTAATCAAATGTTGGAAGCCACTTTCCAAGGCCATGGTATGCATTCAAGGATTTGCATCATAAATAGTTCTCAATATATCTGATGACATCACGGTATTCTCCAAAAATGCAACAGATCACCTTTTTCATTTGAGCAGGTATTTCAAGGTGTAGAAATTTGGGGTATCATTGAATCCAAAAAAATTGCAATTCTTTGCTCACGAAGGAAACTCTAGCTATACTTGTTTCAAGGAGGGATGACGATTGCCCATAAAGAGTTGAAGCAATTCGAGCATATGCCATTGCAAGTAATAAGAAGGCTCCTTCAAGATTCTTGGGAAAAAAAAAAGGATCAATTTTTTTTGTTCGCAAGTTTGTTCCAAACTTATTTTAGCCTCTCGTACAGCCAATACGCTGATGTTGAAGAGAGAGCATGGCTTTACGTGACAGCTGAGGCAAGGAAAGTTTGAGGCATAAAAAGAGGCTATTCCAAGTCCAATCTCGTCAATCCGACTTCTTCCAAGGATTCATGCTATAATGCCTTTGGTGGTGGAAACCAATTTCTACAATCCGGGCATCAGCAAAATAAAGAAGTATTATAACAAAACCAGTTGCTTTCTTAATTCAAGGCTGGAGGATCGAACTAGGTACTCTTTCATTAAAAAGCATGTCCTTGCAGGCAGTGATCAGGAGCTAATAAATTCAAGCACCTAGTCTCCAATCACAGATCCATTGGTTGGGTCTCTCATTGCGGGATTCAAGGACTTTCCTTCGAAACAAGATCTGAATGAGAAACATGCAGGATGGTCACTCGTGTCATGGAATAATTATATCAAGACAAGGTCCAAACTAGTAACGTGGAAAAGGACTATTGAACAACTAGGCTTTGCGTCGGCAGTTAATCTGGTGATTTAAAAGAGATATCTTGGTACTACAAGATGTTCAAGAAACAAGAAAAAGATGATTGCCTGCTCCTTTTGGACTCATAATAATTAATAACACTTCACATATAGCCTATGCCCTCCAGAAATGAGCAAATCAAGGAACCGAGATACTGTTAGAATTATCAAACAAGCCATTCCATATGTGCTTGTTAATGGTGTTTTGTTTAAAAAGGACAATCACTGGAGTCTATTAGGGTGCATTGGACAGTCAAATTTAGATGGTGTTACAATTTGCATGATGGAGATTCTGGAGGACATTTTCCCCACGGTAACATTCTCTCAGATAATAAAGGCATGGTATTATTGGTCCCAACAGTGTTCAGTGACTCTATACATGGAAAGAAAGTGCAAGAATGTGCACTCTTCAGTAGGCAAAGAAAGACTACACACTTCCATTGCACCAATTTTTTTACCAACCTTTATTAAAATGGGATTGACTTCATCAGGGTCATCAACCCAACCGCAAGCCAAGCCCCAAGTGGATTCTCACGCGACGGACTATTTCACCAGTGGACCGAACAGTAAGCGGCTCAGGAGGCAACTGTAGTCAACCTTCTAGACTTTACCTGAAGGAATAGTGACCAGGTTTCATGGTGCCACCCACTATCATATTAGGACAATGCATTTGGCATTCATATTTCAAGATTACAGAATGGGCTGTCAATGAATGGATCTATTTACAGCACCTCTTCAACTATTACGCCAGGGGATGGACAAGCAGCGTCCACTGACAAGAATTGCTAAGAATCGTTCAGAAGGACTCTGATGAAAAACTCAAAGGACATGGCAACCAGCTAAGTCAACATTGTGGGCTGACAGAATAATGCCAAAGAGGTCCTACTGGTATTCTCCCTACAGTTTGGTCTATGGAAGAGGCATATTGGCCTATAATCATTAGAATTGCCGAGCATTGGAGCTATGAGCCAGTTGTAGTTGTCGATCAAGACAATGGAGGCCAGTTATGCAGAGTTGATGGAATTTGGAGGAAATCAACAGAGCATGTATTTTTAAGGACGATTGAGAAGTATTCCAGGCCTTAGTAAAAAATGGTTGATAGAGGCAAAGAGCAAAGAACTTCCAAGGAAAGGGACTCTAGCCTGAAATGGGAATGTAATCAGGCAAAACCAGGAAAGCATTCCAAGTTTGATGCCATTTGGAGTGGCCCTATATGTCACGGAATGCAAAAGTAGTAATCCTTCCAATTGTCTACATTGGATGAGAATAACTCCCGATTCCGGTTAACGTAAATCTATCTTAAACATTCTACAAAAGGAAAAGGTTTACCCTTGTAAATATTAGCCTGGTTTAAATGCCTCTAACGTGTGTCTGCACAATCGTCTTTGTGTAGTTAGTTTTTCAATTTACCTAATTGCTTCTGCATAGGTTTAGTATTGTTTTCCCTAAGTGCTTTGGCACAACTTGTTGTCCATGGAGATGTTTAGCAATCCTTGCTTTCATCGGGTAACATTCCATCTTCCTCCTCATGCATTCTGAGTCAGTTGAGGTTCTAAACAGAATATTCGATGACTCCATGCCCAATGGACTGCTTCAGGCAACTAGTTTTTCATCTAGCAGGCAGATGACCCCGCTGAGTCACCAAATTGTTATCTAATTTCACCCCCCCAGGGTTGAATTGATAACATACATCAGGATTCTCAAGTCCCAGGCAAATTTATTGATCCAGGGAAAAAATCATGTTTCTAGGGTCCCTTCAGAAATTTTTCTAACTCTCCTGTCCAGGTTGAAAAGAACAAGCTCTAAGAAAATGCGAGAAAGTTGCAGAAAATAAGCTTGGGCCAAAAAAAATTGTGAAAATCGGCTAAGTCCTAGTCCCCAGGACAGTCGGGAAATTTGGGACGTCAAGGCGCGTATCGGCCGAAAAGCCTACAGGCGGCCCAAACAGCAAAGGGACATCTGGGACAAATGGACGCGAAATGCCCGAATCGGCTGAAAGAAAGAAAATTTGTCCAAGTCCTTTACTGGGAGCAAGCGGGACAAGAGTACGTGAAGGACGCGAACCGGCCGGTTCGGCCGGAACGGGAAACTTCATCACAAGGACAAGTGGGACAAAGGGACGCGCGGGACGCGGATAGCCGAAGGAGCCGAAAGCCAATCAGATCACGCCACGTGTCACCGGCAGAAAAGGGACAAGGAATCCCATTTCGGGCGAATCAGAGGATTCTGTACCGTGAAGTACTGGGACATCCGGGACAAAAAGACGTAGTGGACGCGAAAGAGCCGGCAGACCCGCGGACCAACCAGATCATGACACATGTCACAAGGAGAAAGGTCCAAAGGTCAAAGGGGTGATTTTTGAAGGAAAATCCCGAGCCAATAAAAAGAGGACACGTGTCTAACGAAGTAGAGAAGGAGAGAGAATCACACGACCAATCAATGCATGCCACATGTCATCCAGGTGGCAGAGCGCGGGAAGAAATTTAAAAATCCATTTTCGCCTGTTTTGTGCCCTAGATCTTCAGATCTCCATATCTTTTGATCCAAAGCTCAGATTGGCACGTTCTTTATATCAACGGAAATCTTGTGAAATTCTCTACATGATTCTGGGGTTAATCTCGAGTTTTTGTGCAGTCTGGAGAGATAAAATTGAGAAACGGATCTGACACGTGTTCATGGCCAGAAGTGACATTTCAGCGACCAGATTTAATGCAGAATGGGTCGCATTCTCCTGTAATCCGGTCAAAATGACAGGGTATGGGTTTGTAAGGTTCCCCCATGCTGTTTTAATGCATCTGCAGTCAACGAGGGATGGGCTCCCATGTTTTGTACGTTTTCTGTCCCCTGGGCTTGACCCTTGCACTGTAAAAGCCAGATTTGGCTCATTTCTAGGGGGGAACATTTCTTTGGATAGCAGGCTTCTTCTTTCACCTGTAACAAGTGATTTTTGAAGTATCAGACCTCTTCTAAAAATTGTAACAGGTTTTCTACCTTTTTGATGTTGTAATACAAGGATTTTGACAGTGGAAATAACAATACAGGCTCTGTGATCATTTTTCAGTCCTCTGTTTGTGTTGCTTGTTTTATTTCAGACCTCTGATTACATCTTATCAGCTTGTGCATGATGTTTTATGTTGCATTTTATGATCTGTGTCTATCTGTAGAACAAGAAGTGTTCACCACTCCTCCTTTGGTGTATCACCTGTTAGTTTAGTTTCATTTTTTGCACTTTCTATCTGTCTCCTTGGATTTTAGAGTAGGATTAGGTTTCAAACCTCTGTAGTTTTGCAAAATATAGATCTAAATCAGAGGAGTTTGAGGAACCAGCCTCTAATTTGGAGATTCCTCTCTCAGTTTCACAAGTTCCCACACTTGGAGAGAGGTTTCCATGTTGTGCAACCACACTGGATGCTAGAGTGATCAACCTAGAAGCCTGATCTGCATCCAAGGGCGCTGTGAGTCTGCAACAACACTTCCTAATCAGCCACAACTCAATCATACTCATATCAACTAGGGTGGATCTTCGAACATGCCCAATCCAAATACAAACACTCTGCTGACCCGTAACATGATTCCAAAAGTGGAAATGCATAATTTCGATGGAAAGGATCCACTCAATTGGATTAACTAAATGGATAATTTCTTTGATCTTCATCAGATTCCATCAGGAAAAAAGGTTACCATGACATCCTTGTATCTCTAAATTGACCAATTCGTTTGGTACCAATGGTTATGTGCTCAAAGGAAAAAGTGTGGTCTCAATGTTACATGGACAATTTTTACCGAAGAGTTGCAATTGCACTATAGTTATAGTGTGCCAGAGAATTGTTTCAGTTAATTAACAAAGCTAAGACAAATAGGAATAGTCAAGGGTTGCATTCATCAATTCCAAAACCTTTCCTTAAGGGTGGAAAATATTATTAAAGAGAATCTGAATGACTTATTTCTTGGGGGTCTTAAAGAACACATTGCGACTGATGTGCGTATGTTTAATCCTCATAAGGTTTTAGATTCCATTATCATGGCACGTAGGGTAGAGGAAAAAGTTCTTTCCATTAGGAACAAAATTGTCAGTAATATCAAAGATCATAGCACCTTTCCATCATCATTCCCTCAGTCAGTTAGACTAACACCTCAACAAATTGAAGAAAAGAGAGCCAAAAGGGTTATGTTTTAATTACGACAACAAATTTGGACGAGGACATAAGAGTGCTGAAAATAATTTTTTTTATATTGAGGAGCTTAATGAAGAAGAAAAAAATGAAGAAGACGAAGAGGTAGAGGTCCAGAGGAGGAATTAGGAGATCCCTAGCCAATGATACCATGTCATGCAATTTCAAGTATTAACACTCCTCAAACCCTCAAAGTATTTGGATTCTTAAAAAATCAGATGGTAGCATTGTTGATTGATTATGGAAGTACTCAAAAATTCATCAATCATAAGTTGGTGATATGTTTGAACTGCTTTGTTATCCAACTCCAGAATGTCAAGTAATGATCGTTGATGGGAAAATTGTTAGTTGTTCAAGAAAATTCCATAACATTAATCTCACCAAGGGATATTACTTTCTAACTAGCAATATGTATGCCACTGCCATGGGAGGAGAAGCCATTATGTTAGGAGTTTTGTGGCTTACCACCTTGGAAACCATTGAAATTAATTTCCAAGATTTTTTCATGTGATTTCAATTAGAAGGGAAGACTTTTAAAATAAAAGGATTAAGAGCAAAGTACCCATAGTTAGTGAGTTCTCATCAAATGCAAAAATTTCTTAGAAAAGGTGCAGAGGGGTTTGTGGCACAACTATTTTCATTGGAAGCACATCATTCAAATACATTTATACCCTCAGATATGCAAGAAATTATAGATGAGCACTCAGTGGTGTTTGGAAAAATGTCAAAGGGTTTACCTCCAAAAAGAGACCATGATCATGCCATCCAGCTAGTACCAAGGTGCCAACCACCCAACATCAGACCTTATAGGTAACCCTGTATGCAAAAGAGTGGGATTGAGAAGATAGTACAAGAGATGTTAGAAGCATGACTTATTCATCATAGTCAGAGTGCTTAATATTCTCCTAGAGTGATGGTACAGAAAAAAGATGACAATTGGCGCATGTGTCCAGATTATAGGGAACTCAATAAGTACACAGTTAAAGATAAGTTTCCTATTCCTTCAATTGATGCTTTGCTAGATGAGTTACATGGTGTTGTTTACTTTACAAAACTTGATCTTCATTCTGGATATCATCAGATTAGAATAAGGGATGAAGATATTCATAAAAAAACCTTTAGGACACATGAAGGACACTATGAGTTCTTGGTAATGCCTTTTGGACTAACAAATGCCCCTCTACATTTCAAAGCTTGATGAATTCTATCTTTAACCCATTTATGTGGAAGTTTGTTTTAGTGTTCTATGATGATATATTAATCTATGGTAAAACATGGGAGGGAACACCTGCATCATGTAAATAAGGTGTTGGAAACTCTTGAACAACATGAAATTGATGCAAATCCTTCTAAGTGTTATTTTGGTGTCAAGGAAGTTGAATATTTGGGTCATATTGTCTCTTATGAAGGTGTTAAATTGGATCCTAACAAGATAAAAGCCATTCTTGAATGGAAGATTTCCAAAACCCTAAAAAATATCCAAGGATTTTTGGGGCTTCCAGGTTATTATCATAGATTTGTAAGGAATTATGTTAACATTGCAGCACCACTCATAGCTTTACTGAAGAAGGAGTATTACCATTGGGATGAGGAAGCTACTACAACATTTGAGAAGTTGATGGAAGCCATGTGCGCCACTCCAATGCTAACTACCTCATATGTTTCTAAGACCTTCGTTTTTGAATGTGATGCTTAAGGGTATGGTATGGGGGCAGTAGTCATGCAATAAGATTCGTCCCATTGCCTTAAAAAATTGTCAAGTTCAAAGGTAAGAATATGTCAAAACCAATTTATGAGAAGGAAATGTTGGTCATACTTCATGTCATAAAGCAATGGAGACAATATCTAATGGGCAGACACTTCAAAGTAAAGACATATCATGATAGTTTGAACTACTTCTTAAAGCAACGTTTATCGTCTGAAGAACAACAAAAATGGGTCTCAAAAATGTTGGGGTATGATTTTGAGATAATCTACAAGAAAGGGAAACAAAATGTAATAGTTGATGCTCTATCTCATAAGGATGAGCCAACTGAGGCATTGTTGTGTGTCATATCCATATTAAACAGAGATTAGGTACAGGAGGCAAAGGTTTGAATGGCAAGATGACCCAAGTACACAAAATCTCATTCAGAATCTCCAACATGATCCAAGCATGTCAAAAAAATTATATGGAAAGGGGTTGGTTTATGGTACAAGGATAGATTATACCTATGTAAGAACTCAACCCTTTAAAATAGGGTTCTATTTGAGCTCCATGCTTCTCCAGTAGGGGGCATCCTGGCTTCTAGAAGACTTATTAAATCAAGCAAGATTTATTTTGGGAAGGGCTAAAAGGGGATGCCCAAAAAATTGTGGCTAAATGCATGGCTTGTGAGCAAAATAAGGGTGAAACAATTAAGTCCACGAGCCATTTACAACCTCTATCTATTCCTAGCCAGAGGTGGGAAGAGGTTTCCATCGAATTCATCACTGGATTGCCTAAATCAGAAGGGAAAAATGTAATTATGATTGTGGTGGATAAACTCATAAAATATGCCCATTTGTGTGCCTTACCACACCCATTTGTCGCAACAGCCTTCATGGATACATTTCAGAATCTACATGGGACACCAAATATTATAGTAAGTGATCGAGGCCCTATATTTACTAGTAATTTTTGGAATGATTGGTTCTCATGTTTGGGTACTCAACTAGCTCGTAGCTCTTCTTATCATCCCCAATTTGATGTGCAAACTAAGGTGGTGAACAAGTTCTTGGAGGGATATCTTCATTGCATTACCTCAGATGAGCAAGAGAGATGGGTCCAATGGCTACCACTTGCAGAATTGTGATATAGCACTTCCTTCCATACTTCATCTAAAAAAAAATCTATTTTTTTGCAGTATATGGGTACCATCTACTATTCATCACCTCATCCTTGTGAGGCCGGCCAAGGGTTAGAGTAGTTGAAGAGCACATTCAACACTAGCAAGAAGTACTTTCTAATCTCAGGGATAACTTGGCCATGGCAGAAAACTACATGAAGTAGCAGGCTGATCAACATCGCAGTGAGACATTTTGAAGTTAGTGGTTGGGTTTTTGTTCATTTACAACCATATAAAAAAATGTCTTTGAAAATTAAAAAAAGGATAACAAGCTTTCACATAAGCATTATGGCCCTTATCAAGTGTTATAGAAGATTGGTAATGTAGCATACAAATTGGAACTCCCTCAGGCAACCAGAATACATTCAATCTTCCATGTTTCTTGCTTGAAAAAGGTAATTGAACGCAAGGTATTAGCCCAAACAGAGTTGCTTGATCACGATGAGGAGGGAAGAATCATCTTGGAACCGGAATGCATCCTTCAAATTCGCATTAAATGATTGAGGACAAGGTTCATTACTTAGCATCTAATCAAGTATAAGAATCTAGACAGTGAAGACGCAACATAGGAGGACACAACATTTTTGCAACAACATCTAGAGCTTCTCAATATTGGGAACAATGTTGCTCCGAATGGGAAGGGCATGTTATGCCCTTAATCATATATCTTACATTGGATGTGTATGGCCGACTTGTGGCGATCATAACTTATCATGTTACATGTCTTTCATTTATGTTATACTATCATTAGTGGGTCGGCCTTGATAATGGCCCTAACATAGGAATAGTATATATAAGAGTTGGTAGGTAGTAGTTGATGATCATATTGACAACTTAAGTCTTATTGTATGGTTTGGTGGTTGTCCCCTCGAAGTGGCTAAGTCATTCTACTTACATATTGTGATCATTTCTCCATATTTTGGTGTGATATTGTTGTTGATATTCATATCTAAGTAATTTCATGACATCTATTGTGTGTCTGATTGCACACCAATAGAATCCTAATTTGAATGCAAGAAGTATATTAATATATAGGTGGTACTTTCATCAAGCCTAGTGAAGGGTGTGAACCAATCAACAAAAACCAATTTGAGCCAGGGTTTTGCACATTCAAGGAAAGTAGAATAAAATTGTTATGTCAAATATAGATTCGCACATAGCTATTTCATAGCAAAGCAGTTGTCCCTCACAAAAGTAGTCATCATTGAATGAAAATGGTCAAGGGGTTTTAATAATTTGACCTTTCTATAACCTATTCATTTTGAGTTCTCGATCTATTTTTCTCATATTGTCACTACCAATTGTCCACAAAATTTCACGAAATAGGGCATATCCTACAAGCCCTAATTCGCTTAGGTACTTTACTATATCATTGTTTTACATTGCTCATATACTCTATATAAGCCCCTTATTTTCTATAGTTTGGTTTGTAGTATTGATTTACATTTGGTTAGGGCCTCACATGTGCTTTATTAGTGCCTTTGTTAACTAAATCACTTTCCACACCCACATGTGGACACTCGAGGAACATTAACGCCCCTACATACATAATGATTCAAAACTAAATTTTGAGCTATAGTAAACATTTGATGACGATAAAAAAGTTGTATACATAGCATTGGACGATACAAACTCGAGCATTGGGTGAAAGGTCGCATGTGTCCAAATAACTCATATAGTTATAGGTGGGTGGGGTTGCAACCATAATTAGCTATGTCTTGATGATGGTAGGACACGGGACAAAGGGAGTGAGTTTCCGAGACGGAAAAATAGTTCCCAAATTTTGAGGATGGCGATTAAAAAATAAATATATAAAAAATTAATATTTAAATATGATAACTTTATTCAATGAAACTTAGAGATTTAAACTGTATTTAATGTGTTTTCGCTACTTTCAAGATTATAATTAAATGTTTTTGGTATAAATAACAGCATTTTTAAAGATAAAGCATCAAAAAAACTTTTTTATTTTATTTTTGAACTGGGTGACATGCCCTCCGAGTCCCCAAATCCCGAAATGTTCAGGTGTCTGAGCGTCACCAAAATATAGGGAACGCGCCCCCGCATAACACTGGTTGCAACATTCAAGACAAATTGAAAAGACAAGTAACTTCCACCATATTGTTCATGTTGATAAACATGCCAACTGACTGCAGATACTCTGTTGATGATAAACAAAGATTGTTTAAAATATCATACAATATTAATATAGATAGAAGATAGAAAAATCTTCAAGGGCTTACAGTAATCAGCACGGATTGACTTAATGGTATAATAACATAACTAAAATAAACCTCTGATCAAATGAACGATCTTGCGAAGGAATCGTATAAAATGAATGTGATTGTATATATTCTTAACAACAAACTTATGCTAGAATTAGCATCAAAAGTATTGCTATATAGGGTACAACATTTTAGGCTAATTATTACAACCAAGAACTAATACAACACAAAATTTAGTGCTAGGATCTGAGAGATCTACAAAAATATTGTTCCACGTAAAACGTATTTTGTTGACACGGCCATGCATACCAGGTTATCTTTTCCAGTGCATTTGGTCCCCAACATGGTATCACTACCAAAATACAAGAAACCTCAACAATCTAATGGCACCATTGTAGTCCTTAGTGAAAAAATGTGCAGTAAAAAAGGAACACTCAATTCTCAGTCCATGTGACAAAGCCATGAGACACTGCCGTTGCAATACCAGACAAGGTTGAATTGAACATGGTGTTGCTGTCATAATGTTATATAAAGATTTTAAGAGCAGTATTGCATTATCCTAATCAAAAATATATCCCTCTCTTGGCCTTGCTCTGAAGAAGGCCCTCCCTTAGACGTAGTTGGAGATCTGTGACATGATTCAGATCCCTGTCCAGTTGGTCCTACTACAAGTTCTTAGGCCTCTAAACTCACCCGTAGTTGAACCTATAAATGCAAATATGGTTTTTTTGTCAAAACTTAATATATAAGTTTTAAACATGTATAAGACCATGCTAATGAAACTTAAAAACAGTTTTACACGCACTTACCGCAATCTTTCGGTCAGTGAATATGCATCTCACATCAGATGAGTCATCGGGAGCTCCTCGAGCATGAACGGGGTATCAAAACAATAGCTCAAGGATTTCGAGCCCTAAAGTAAAAATGGAAGGTTTGAACCCGATGTATACACATAAGATTCTAGCAAAATCAAACATCAAAATTAGCCAAAATAAAACTCATGTTATTTACCCGAGGAGTTACGCATGTGAATCATATTGTTAAAACTTGGAATGCCACCTATCGCTGTCATAGGTAACTCGCGTATACAAAGAAGCCACATTATGTAACATAATTTAATAAGCTACAATGAAGGAAATTTGTTTAAACATAATATGAATTAATGTAGAGCTATTTAAGAAAATACATGTAGTTTGAATACCTCAGTGAGTTGTTGCACAGATGAAATTGAGCAAAAATTAACTCAAAAGGCAAGAAAAAAACATTATGGAAGGACATAAGAGTGCTGAAAAGAATTTTTTTTAAATTGAGCTCAAGCTTAATGAAGAATCATATAAAATGGAAGAAGACGGTAAGAGGTAGAGCCAGAGGAGGAATTAGGAGATCCCTAGCCAATGATACCATGTCATGCAATTTCAAGTATTAACACTCCTCAAACCCTCAAAGTATTTGGATTCTTAAAAAATCAGATGGTAGCATTGTTGATTGATTATGGAAGTACTCAAAAATTCATCAATCATAAGTTGGCTAGATATGTTTGAACTGCTTTGTGTATCCAACTCCAGAATGTCAAGTAATGATCGCTGATGGGAAAACTGTTAGTTGTTCAAGAAAATTCCATAACATTATCTCACCATGGGAGATTACTTGCTAACTAGCAATATGTATGCCATTTCATGGGAGGAGAAACATTGTGTTAGGAGTTCAGTGGCTTACCACCTTGGAAACCATTGAAATGAATTTCCAAGAGTTGTTCATGTGATTTCAATTAGAAGAAGACTTTTAAAATAAAAGGATTAAGAGCAAAGTACCCATAGTTAGTGAGTTCTCATCAAATGCAAAAATTTCGTAGAAAAAGTACAGAGGGGTTTGTGTCACAACTATTTTCATTGGAAGCACATCATTCAAATACATTTATACCCTCAGATATGCAAGAAATTATAGATGAGCACTCTAAGTGTGTTTGGAAAAATGTCAAAGGGTTTACCTCCAAAAAGAGACCACGATCATGCCATCCAGCTAGTACCAAGGTGCCAACCACCCAACATCAGACCTTATAGGTAACCCTGTATGCAAAAGAGTGGGATTGAGAAGATAGTACAAGAGATGTTAGAAGCAGGACTTATTCGTCATAGTCAGAGTGCTTATTCTTCTCCTAGTAGTGATGGTACAGAAAAAAGATGACAATTGGCGCATGTGTCCAGATTATAGGGAACTCAATAAGTACACAGTTAAAGATAAGTTTCCTATTCCTTAATTGATGCTTTGCTAGATGAGTTACATGGTGTTGTTTACTTTACAAAACTTGATCTTCGTTCTGGATATCATCAGTATTAGAATCAGGGATGAAGATATTCATAAAACAGCCTTCCAGGACACATGAAGGACACTATGAGTTCTTGGTAATGCCTTTTGGTCTAACAAATGCACCCTCTACATTTCAAAGCTTGATGAATTCTATCTTTAACCCATTTATGTGGAAGTTTGTTTTAGTGTTCTTTGATGATATATTAATCTATAGTAAAACATGGGAGGAACACTTGCATCATGTAAATAAGGTGTTGGAAACTCTTGAACGACATCAGCTTTATGCAAAGCCTTCTAAGTGTTTTTTTGGTGTCAAGGAGGTTGAATATTTGGGTCATATTGTCTCTTATGAAGGTGTTAAAGTGGATCCTAACAAGATAAAATCCATGCTTGAATGGAAGATTCTCAAAACCCTAAAATATCTCCAAGGATTTTTGGGCTTACAGGTTATTATCATAGATTTGTAAGGAATTATGGCAGAATTGCAGCACCACTCATAGCTTTACTGAAGAAGGACTATTTCCATTGGAATGTGGAAGCTACTATGACATTTGAGAAGTTGAATGAGGCCATGCGCACCACCCGATATTTTTCCAAAAAATTCATTATTGAATGTGATGCTTCACGGTATGGTATGGGGTCAGTACTCATGTAATAAGGTCATCCCCATTACCTTTGAGAGCCACCAGTTCAAAGGTAAGAATATATATAAACCAATTTATGAAAAGGAAATGCTAGCCATACTTCATGCAGTGAAGCAATGGAGACCATATCTAATGGGTAAACATTTCAAAGTAAAGACAGATCATGATAGTTTGAAATACTTCTTAGAGAAATGTTTATCATCTGAAGAACAACAAAAATGGGTCTCAAAAATGTTGGGGTATGATTTTGAGATAATATACAAGAAAGGGAAAGAGAATGTAGTTGTTGATGCTTTATCTCGGAAGGATGAATCAATTGAGGCATTGTTGTGTGTCATATCTATATTACAGGAGGATTGGATAGAGGATGCAAGGTCCGAATGGAAAAATGACCCAGGTACATAAAATCTCATTTAGAATCTCCAACAAGATCCAAGCATGTCAGACAGATGTGTATGGAAAGGAGATGCTTCATGGTACAAAGATAAATTATACTATGTAAGAATTTAACCCTTAAAAATAGGGGTCTATCTGAGCTCCATGCTTCTCCAGTGGGGGGGGGGGGGAATTATGGATTCTTGAAGACTTATCATCGAATCAAGCAAGATTTCTTCTGGGAAGGGCTAAAAGGGGATGTCAAAAAAATAGTGGTAGAATGCATGGTTTGTCAACAAAATAAGGGTGAAATAATTAAGTCCCCAGGTCTTTTACAACCTCTATCTATTCCTAGCCATAGGTGGGAAGAGGTGTCCATGGACTTCATCACAGGATTGCCTAAATCAAAAGGTAAAAATTTAATCATGGTGGTAGTGGAAAGACTCATAAAATATGACCATTTTTGTGCCTTGTCACATCCATTTGTTGCGAGTATAGTAGCAACAACCTTCAGGGATATAGTTCAAAAGCTACATGGGACACCGAAGATTATAGTAAATGACCGAGACCCTATCTTTACTAGTAATTTTTGGATTGACTTGTTCTCATGCTTGGGCACACAACTAGCTCGTAGTTCCTCTTATCATCCCCAGTCTGATGGGCAAACAAAGGTGGTAAACAAGTGCTTGGAGGGATATCTTTGTTGTTTTACCTCAGATAAGCAAGTGAGATGGGTCCAATGGTTACCACTGGTAGAATGGTGGTATAACACATCCTTTCATACTTCATCTAAAATGTCTCCTTTCTTGGCATTATATGGGTACCATCCACCATCAATCACCTCATATTTGAGAGTCCAACCAAGGGTTCAGAGCAGTGGAAGAACATATTCAACACCAACAAGAGGTGTTTTCTAGTCTCTAGGAGAATTTGGCCATGGCACAAAATTGCATGAAGCAACAGGCAAACCAACATCGCAGTGAAAGACATTTTGAAGTCGGTGATTGGGTTTTTGTGCATTTACAACCATATAAGAAATGTCCTTGAAACAACAGAAGTAAGGATAACAAGCTTTCACCTAAGTATTATGGCCCTTATCAAGTGTTATAGAAGATTGGACATGTGTAGCATACAAACTGGAACTTCCTCTGACCACTTGAATTCATCCAGTCTTCCATGTATCTTGCTCTGAAGAAGGTAATTGGACAGTCGGTATCAGCCTAGACAATGTTACTTGAGCTTGATAAAGAGGGAAAAATCATCCTGGAACCTAGAATGCATCCTTTAAACACGCACTAAACGATTGAGGACAAGGTCATCATTGAGTATTTGATCAAGTGGAAAAATCTAGACAATGAAGAAACAACATGGGAGGATGCAAACTTCCTGCAGCAACATCCAAATCTTCTCAACATTGGGGACAATGTTGCTTTGAAGGAGAAGGGCATGCTACACCCTTAATCATATATCTTACATTGGATGTATATAGCCAACTTGTGGCTATCATAACTTATTATCATGATGTATCTCTTTCATATATGTTATATTATCATTAGTGGGTTGGCCTTGGTGATGGCCATAACATAGGAATAGTATAAATAGGGGTTAATAGGTAGTATTTGAGGATCATATTGATCATTTGAGTCTTATTGTATAGTTTTGAGGTTGCCCCCTCGAAGTGGCTAAGTTGTTCTACTTGCATATTGAGATCATTTATCTGCAATCTTGTGTTCTTTGGTGTTCTATTACTGCTAATAATCAGATTTAGACAAGTAATTCCATTACATTCCTCCTATGATAAACCCATGGATGATTTCAAAAGTTCCTTAAAAAAGATAGGGGTATTCATCAAGCCTAGTGAAGGGTGTGATGTGATTTCCAAACATCTTGAAATGCATATAGATTTACAGGTCATAACACAAATTTACAAATATCTCTGTCGTTATAAATGGAAGCTAAGTAATGGTGTCTCCCTCTATCCAAGGATTGAGGACTACTGGGGTCTGTGGTAGGATAGGACATTCAGGAATCATCAAGTTTCTAAATCATAATGTCGTTGCATCTAGAGAAACATTCTCAAACATTGGAGTAATGCATCTTGGAAAATAAAATTGAACCTCAAAAATCCTCTCAAATTGTTAGTCTAGGTCCTGGTCTAGGTCATGTTCCTAGTCTTGTTTATGTTTCTAGTTCTGGTTCTAGTCGTGGTCATCGAATATGGAAGTTTCAGGAAATAAATCCACACCTGAATAATTATTCCCAATTAGAGTGTTGGAAATGCCAATGGCAGTGGCAGTGCCTGTGGAATTCGGTTGGTGGAAGGTGGGGTTATGTCCTTGTTGGTTTTTTCCCATGGCTTTCTGGTATTATCAAAGAAAGCTCTCCTTGTTTTTATTAGGATATAATAGGAAGAATATGCTTGTGTTATAAGTTTAAAACCTCCCTCGGCTCCTGGGAACTTGTTTTTATCAGGATGTAATAGGAAGGCTAGTTTTAGCAAGGTGATTCGTCTTTCCAAGTTCTCCATATTCGCCAAATTTTGGGGCAAATTGACATTTCAAACCTCTGAAAGCATGAAAAAAATGGCGAGTTCATTTCCCCCAACCTTTCTTGAAGTGAATTTAAATGAAATGAAATTTGGAATTTAGAGGTGGCACATGGTAGACATTGATTGTCCTGCCACTGATTTACTTATTGATGATTAATTGTTATTAGTTGAATTTATTTGCCATTATTATGATAAGTACATTTTTGAGATTGCCAAATCACCATCAGGTTTATTCATGAGAATACAATTATTATTTTGGAACGGTGGAGGAAACTCCTTAAAGCCTCCCATAATTATGAATACCTCTCCTACAGAACCTCATACAAGTGGATATATGCTACACAATACAGTGGGACAAGGCTAGTTAGTGCTTCAAGAGAGAAAAGTGAAAAAAGTGAGCTCTAAGGAGTTGTAGAAGTTGGAGTCTAAGATTTTTGGAGCACCTTAGGGATGGAAAAAGTGAAATAATGAAGCTTGTAAGACTTTCTGGGTATCCTTAGATCCTTCTATAAATACTTGTTGCAAAAAAACATTGTATTAAGGGGCATAGTTGACAGTTTTGGTAAGATGAACAACATGTGGTGTTTGGAGCCTTATGAATCAAGTTAGTGATGGTCCTAATGATTGTTTGAGGTGTTCTTAATAGGGGAGAAGACTAAGAAGCATTGATGAATGTAGTAGGTGCATGATAAGATAGGAACCAATACAAAGAGACCATGAGCAAGAAGAAGCGTAAGTAAGGTAAATACACATATACACATTGATAAATTGAACGAATAATTACTTAGATTAGATAACTCTTTATATACATACATTATATAAATATTGATTTCCAAAGTTTCATGCATATTATACATTGAAAATGCTAGTATACAACACCAATAAATGATAAAATAATCCATAATGTCTTATATTGTCAAATGCACATGATATTAGTTTCATACAAAAATAATCTCAGAAATGTAAGGTCTCATACAAAAATATTGAGTTCCAAATTGTATTAACGTGCACAATAAATATAAAAATGCATGAATAGGTCATATAATATCAAGTGAATGCCATATAGGCATACATACAATGTCAAACGTGCATACAATGCCATGCACATAGGCATACAAAAAAATGTCATAAGACATATATTTATATATCCTAATCATCAAAATATATCCCTCTCTTGGCCTTGCTTGAAGAAGGCCCTCCCTTAGACGTAGATGGAGATCTTTGAGATGACTTCAGATCCTCCAAGCGCTCCATACTACAAGTCCTCTTCCGCTCTAAATTTGCTTGTAGTCGAACCTGTAAATGCAAACAATTTTTTTGGCAAAACTTAATATATAAGTTTTCAACATGTATAAGACCATGCTAATGAAACTTTTTACATTTACACGCACTTACCGCAATCTCTTGGTCACATTGAATCTGCATCTCATGCTCAGATGAGTCATTGGGAGCTCTTGGAGCATGAACGGGTGTATCAAAACGATGAGCTCAAGGAGTATGTGCCCTCGAAGTAAAAAAGGAAGGGGTTTGAACCCTACATACACATAAGATCACAAAATCAAACATCAAAATTAGCCAAAATAAAACTATGTTAACCCTACATACGCATTTGAATCATATGAACATGGATGCCACCTATCATGTATGTGTAATGACAATATTTTAACTATGCAATATACAACTATTTTTTTATTAAGTGATCATATAATACTACATAATTTAATAATGCTACACAATGAAGGACATTAACATTATTTAAACATAATTTAACATAATATGAATTATTGTACGAGCTATTTAACATAAATACATGTAGTTTGAATACCTTCAGTGAGTTGCTACACAGATGAAATTGCAGCGACAACACCTTTCTCTACTCCTCACAGAGATGGTGGTGTGTCTAGTGAGGTCATCAACTTTATCAAACATATATCACGTCAAGTTAGTTGAACATATATAATATATATACAAGAACATACATATATTAGATATATATTTGAGTTCAAAAGTTGATTCTAGTTTCATACGTGAAAATTTTACACAATTAACATTCTAAATTACCTCTGTGAATGTATGCATAGGCATGGTGCTTGCAGCCTGTGGTCGGGATGATGAGGTCCCTCCCGCATGTTGTAATATCAATGCATACATGTACAAATACAATTATTTCAAAAATTTAACATATATAAGTAAATCAAGTACTCAAATCTTTTTGTAACATACATAATAAAAAATAACAAATACCTGCGAAGGTGTCACCGATGGCTGGAATCCAAATGTATCACTCAAAAAGGTGTCTGACATAGTGACATTATCATGTGTACCACCAACGGCAACTCCACCAACACCAGAATGCATGAAAGTATCATCCTCCTCGGGCCCCAAGCATATGCTACCACATGACGAGTAAAGATGCGGCCTCATGCTAATACAACCTAAGGGAATACTTTGTGTACCTCCATAAACATCTGGATCAGAAATGTCCCTCATATGTCGGACAAGGGTCTCAGATAGCCCCTAAAGCACATGGAGTGTATCAATCTCTAATGTCTCCTTCACTACTAGAGGGACAGTCTCAGGGTAAGGGAGCTTTTGTGTGGGAAATTTACCCTGCTAAATAGATACATGTTGTGCACCTGGTCGATCTTATGCAAAGCCTTTTCCTCGGCCCTGGAAATCTTGTAAATCAAAATAGTTCAAGATCTCATTGAGGATAAACTCGCAATAGAGTTTCCTCAAAAATTATAGTGGAACCTCGATGTTATTGCAAGGTGGAAAATCAAACACCATCCACCATCAGTCCCAAAAATTATTTTTAATCAAATCACTATTGCACCAGTGGATTGGAAACTGTTTGCATGACAACGGAACATGAAAATTGGTTTGGGGGTCCGTGAATAAGGCACATATGAGGTCTTTTGTAATTTATTTTTTATTTACATCCGCATATGACAATTTTTTGGCGTAATATTCCCTACAATGCTCTCTATAAGATGTCCAACAATCAATTTGACTCGTTGTCGCATCAACTTGAGCCACTAATGCCTCCAATGTGTTTGCAAGAGAGGCACGGTGGGGGTTTGTAGAATGGGAATCCCTCATTTTTTTGATTAATTCCTCAATTTCAATCTTGTTTTCCACTATATGGGCTACTAAATCCTCCTGACTACCCAGGGGATGTTCAACAACTGTAGGAGGGCTAAGAGGGACCACATGAATTGTAGGGTTTGGTTGTGGTTGAGGTGGAATTGTAAAATAAATAAAAATGTATTCAATTCTAATTCTACTATAT
Organism: Taxus chinensis; assembly: GCA_019776745.2. NCBI lineage: Eukaryota > Viridiplantae > Streptophyta > Pinopsida > Cupressales > Taxaceae > Taxus > Taxus chinensis. The sequence continues at coordinate 22,317 of JAHRHJ020002253.1, forward strand.
AATTACCAAATTTCAATGCAATATAGAGAAAATAATTTTCCTACCTCTTTGTGTGTGGCACCATTGTCGATTATGATCTTCGCGGTGCTTCTCAGATCAATCGTGGGAGCTAGATGCAACTGAATATAAAATGCGAGTGCAGATTTTTGCTGTCAAATTCATGTTTGGGGGAAAATAAAATGAATAGGGCTCGGGCCCTTTTTTGTTTATATTTTAACATAAAGCGTACGCGTTATAATGCGTATGCGTTATAGGTTCGTGAATTACCAAACCAAAGAAAATAAAACGCAATCGCGTTATTTCAAAACATGATCGCTGTTGTGCTCATTTTTTCTTTCTTGTCAACTTTTTGGCCCCCCAACTAGGTGCACTTAGCCCACCAGTAGGACTAATAAAGGGGGTATTTTTGATGATCGGAATGGATGAAAATGTTGGTTACGATGATATAGCGAAATGATTTAGAATTTCATTAAATGTTGTTAAATAGCGGGATGTGTTGAATGGTATTGAAAATGATCGTAGGATGGTTGCACAACGATTATAGGATGATATGGGTGTTTTCGAAGGTTATAATGCATAATGGGTATTTTTTAAGGTGTTTACATTTTCCCCTCTTTAAAGTATTATCATGAAGTAATAACATTTTAAAGATAGTAGACATGTGTAGATTAGTGAACGGATGACAAAGAAGTGTTTTGGACCACTTAATTCTCCCTGGTAAAGCATTTGGATGCCCCAATGGATATAGATTGTTAACCCATATGATGATGTTGACAACCTCTCTGTAGGCTGGATTGATTGGATACTTATAGGGCACTAGTTCTAGAAGCACCACTCCAAAACTATACACATCACTTTTTGTTGTAACATTCAATGTGTAAGAAAACTCTGGAAATGGTGCAACATGAGTGAAATATAATAAGTATATGAGATCTCAATAAATCTAAAACATGGTCTTTCAAAAGTCTTAATAAATCTTCTAGTCTGGATTCCCACAACCTATGGGACTGTCAGGTTCTCTCTCAACTTGTGCATTACAATTTTAAGCATATCCACTCTTATACTTGTTGTCCACTCAAAATTCCCTGCTCTGATGAAAGTAAAAATTTCAAAATTTTGAGTTTAAGTGTTTTTCTCTAATGTACCAAAGTAAAGGCCGTGAAATTGAAAAAAATCTGCAGTTTTGGGTCATTTTGTATGTATTTCGGGCCTGTCGGAACTTTTTGTCCCGCGTGTCCCAAGTTTAACGTGCGAGCTGTCCCTGTTTCGGCCGAAGCACCCGAACCGCATACTTTCGGAACTTTTTGTCCCAAATGTCCCAAGTCAAAAGTGTGCAAGTTGTTCCATTTTTGGCCGAAGCACCCGAACCGTGTACTTCGGAACTTTTTGTCCCAGATGTCCCAAGTCAAAAAGTGCAAGTTGTTCCATTTTCAGCCGAAACACCCGAACCGCGTACTTCGGAAATTTTTGTCCCAAATGTCCCAAAGTCAAAAAGTGAAAGTTGTTCCATTTTCGGCCGAAACACCCGAACCACGTACTTCAGAACTTTTTGTCCCAAATGTCCCAAAGTCAAAAAGTGCTCAGTTGTTCCAATTTTCGGCCGAAACCCCCGAACCGCGTACTTCGCGTGTTTTCGTCCCAATTATCCCAAAAGGCATTTGTGCGTCTCCTCCCTGCTTCGCCCGAATCGGCCGAGCCGCATGTTTCGCGCATTCGCGTCTCACATGTCCCAAGCAAACCAAGTGCCATTCATACTTAGTTTTTTCCTGCTCTTCCCGAATATCCTGTTATTCAAACTAATTGTGGGTATGAATTAAATGTGCATTCACCTTTCTCTCCCCTAAACAGCTATATAACGGCAAGCCACCTTTGCAATTCTTACACTGTTTCCACGCTATCCTTGCTCGAACCCTCGCAATCTGATTCCCTGCGCTATCCCTTTTCGCTGTAATCCCTTCTGAGCTAGTTTGCAGAATGTTACTTCAATATGAAGATCAAAGTCCTAGAGGAGGCTTTGGGAGAACTGAAGAATCAGCTGGCAGAAGGGTGAAGTTTCAAGACTTGGTTGTCTCAACTTACAAAGATACACTGTCTCTTCATGAAACTTCTGGGCGCTCCTTTCTTGCAAGAAACAAACTCAATTCATTAAAGATGATTTATTCAAGGAAAGCTCCATCTCTAAAGAAAAAATGAAATCTACTCTCTTCAATCTGCCATTGAAGAAGCAACTAAAGATTATCATGCTCACGTCGAGTTTGATAAAGAGACATGGAGAAGTGTCTTGGATTTTGGACTTAGTCTACAGCCAACACGTCAGTCCCTCATGGCAGAGACATAGCTGAGGCGTTAAAGAAATTCAGGCAGTGGATTTTGAAGTCAGTGGGTCCCTCCCAGTAACTGGCCACCTGTCTTCTTCTCCTTATTCTTTTCTCTTCTTCCCTTTCTTTTTCCGTTTTCTTTGTAATAAGTTAAGGTATTGCGATTGGCAGTCCTTAACTATTCTTTAGTTAAAAGAAGTGGTTACAAAAAGTAACTGATTTGTAAGCTATATAATGGCCTTCTTTACGCCATTCTGAAAGGGAGGAAGAACTTGGCATATTTTCTGAAAGTGTAAATAGATCATAAAGAAATCAATACAAAAGGGCTTTCCATTCTTTGTCTATCTGATCTCTGTTATCTCCTAAGCTTTCATTTAATTTTGTGAAGATCATTTGTTTCAGTTTGTTAGTCTCACTGATTGCATACTCTTCAACTTTGCAAGCATGGTGATCTTGTATAACCAAGAAGGAACTTTGTGTCCTTGATTAATGAATCTGTTAAGAAACTTTGTGTTCTAGCAGATGTTATTTACAGAACTTTGTGTCTTTAAATTCCATCTTATTTATATGATACAAATGATCTTGTTTCAATTCACTGTAACTTCGCATACATAAAGAATTACTCTGATTATCTATAATTCTGCATGTTGCCTTTCTGCTCTTTCCTCGTACTCTCCTTTCCTCAGTCCTTTTGTAATTGATGATCTTTATAGAAAACACTTTCGTAATATCCAAGTTTAACCATGAAATCATGTCTTGTATATTTGTAAATAGGTTCGTTTCTGAATAAGGGAACCTCTCCCATTAAAGAGGAGGGACTTCTTGTCCCCTGACTGTTGCTCTTCTTAAAAGTCCTATTTGACGACCAACAGTTTTTGGCGACTCCACTGGGGAAAATCATATTCCAGTTCTGTAATTTTTCGATCATCCTTTGATCTGGCGACTCCGCGTTTTACTCGAGGGAGAAGGGCCCTTGGTATAGAAGATTCTCAGTTCCAGCTTTTGGAGCAGCAGGGTTTTCCTTTCCCTTCAATAACAAATAGAAGGACTCGTTCGACAAGCACTCCACCTGTTCAAGACAGAAATCCTACGGGTGGTTATTCCTTCAGAGCCTGCTAGTCCTAATCTTTGAGCTTTGATTCTTGTTGGTGTTGCAGTCCCTCTCCAAGCCATTTTTCCAAGAATGGTGGCACCATTGCCATGGGGTCATCATGTCGGGCCCCTGGCCCTTCCTCAGCCTTTGCATGAGTTACCCATAGGTAACTGGAAGAACTTCCCTAAATTCAAAGGTGATGGCAAAGTGCATCCTGATGAACACATTGCAGCCTTCATAGTTGCATGTGGAGTTTTGGGAGTTGAACATGAAGACGTCTCCGTAAGACTGTTCATTGAGACTTTACAAGATAATGTTGCTGATTGGTTCTATCACCTTCCGGCTGGTGCTATCACCGACTGGGACACAATGAGAACTCAGTTTGAAAGCCGTTTCAAGCCGGCAGAAGATGTGCATGCCTTGCTAGCCCAAATCTCTCAGATAAAGAAAGATTCACAAGATCCCATGAGAGAATTTGTGGCCCGATTCAACAAATTGATCAATAAAATTCCGCCGCTTACCCGACCTGTTGATCAAATTCAAAAATGTTTTTTCCTAAATGCTCAATCGCCCTGAAGTCAGTTATGCACTAAGAAGGGCTAATCTCGCAACATTGGTTGAGGATCAAACTCTCGCTGTTAGTGTCGAAGGATGATTTGATCATGTCAGGGAAGTTGAGAAGAGACCCTTCCAAATCTAAGTCTGACTTGCTTCTTCCTCTTCCACCCCTGGACCTAATACTGATCCGTTAGTTCAAAACTTGCTAATGATCTCCTTGCCATAAAAAAACAATTGGCTCAGCATGCTCCTTATGCAGACGTTCCAAGGAGGAATTTTCAACCCAGAAATCGTTTTCCTGCTTCTCAAACCAGACTAGCGCTTGAAGGACCTCCTGTTAAAGTTCCTGTTAATGCAACCTGTGAAGTTGAGGAACCAGATGATGATGGAGATAATGAAGCTTGCGAGGAGTTTGCGGAAGAAGTTGATGATGAAGCAGACGAACTTGAGGGATCTCGAGTAAATTTCTTCACCACAGAGGGCATCGATGATGGAGATGACTATGATGAAGTAGTAGCAGACATGAATAGCGAATCATTCACTGTCATGACTCAAGAGCAGACAAGTCAGAGGGAGAAAGTGACACAGCCCATCAAGAAATCTAAGGAGCAGTTGACAACTATCCCATGATTGCATAAAGAGGATCTCCTATCCCTACCTCATCTACACCAAAGGTGAGTCCTGTTAATCCTACTACTAAAGTTGCTTCTTTTTCTCCTAAAGTTGATAAACCTAGGATCTCGAATGATGATGGCCCTGTCCACTTCTGGGTCCTTTGATATTGTTGATCACCTGAAAAAGACCAAGGTCCAAATCTCAGAGGCTGAGTATTATCAAACCCATCCCAAGGCTTTTGCTAAAATGATTCACTTTGTCAATTCCCATTCTAAAACCACCTCTAAAGGCCTTTTGCCCACTCCTTCTTCTGCACCACAGCCTAGTCTGGTAGCCGCTGTCACCTCACCTAATGAAAAAATCAAACCATTTTATGTAACACTCCTTATAGCTGGCCATAGGCTCAGTAATTGTGTCATAGATTCAGGAGCCTCAGATAATGTGATGCCGGCTAAAGTAGTTCATGCCTTAGGCTTGACCCTCGTACGCACTTATGGATCTTGTTACTCTATGGAGAGTAAGGAAGTGCCCCTGGTCGGGAGGATTAAAGATGCACAAGTGGCTTTTGCTGCTTTTCCTGAGAAGAAAGTTTTGGCTACCATCCTAGTAGCAGACATTCCTCCTTCATACGGGATGTTGCTAAGTAGGAACTTCTGTAAAGATGTGGGTGGAGAAATTCAAATGGATTGGTCACATGCACTTGTACCTGTTAATGGACAAATGAAGAAGTTGCTGCCTGAGAAGCAGTCTAAGTATATTGTACAGAAAACGGATGATCCTAAAGCACAAATACTCTATGAGGATATGGGACATGGTAACTACATGATTATGTCCCCTGATGAAATTCAACTCCCCAAAGTGTCTCCTAAAGATCCTAATGGTGTTTGGATTTTAGAGTTTGATGGAAGTTGTTCCTCAGCTGGTTCTGGAGCTGGTGTCCTACTGGTGTCACCTGAAGGAAGCCTACATCCTTTTTCATTCAAGTTGCAGTTCGAAAATACTAATAATACAGCAGAGTATGAGGCTCTCATTCTTGGATTGCAAGTGGCCAAAGAACAAGGTGTAAAGAATCTTCTAGCTCGTGGTGATGCGGAATTGATTGTAAAGCAAGTCAGAAACCTTTTTCAAGTAAAAAATGGAAGGGTGAAACATTACCGAAATCAGGTTTGGGATTCCATTGAATTTCTCGATGCTTTCTCTATCGAAGCAGTACCTAGGGAAAAGAATAGCAGGGCTGATTCACTAGCAGTCTCAGGGTCACTACTGATTCCTCATCCTGATTTCTCTCAAGATAAGTTCACCATTGAGATGATCCATCGACCTAGTGTACCTGATAATACAAATAACTGGAAAGTTTTCAATGATGATCAACACTTGCTTTCTTTCTTAGAACTTAAGGGTAATTTTGAACAGTTGTATTTCGAAGGAAGCAACAACCTGCCTCGTGAAAATGTGCCTTCTGACAAAGCAGTCACCCAAGGAGAAGAAACAGACCAGGATGGGTGCATCAAACTCAAGGGAAATAATATTCCTAAAGGATTGGTGAGTTTAGAGGAACTATTTGATAAACATGACAGGTATGTGAAGTCTAGAGCTTCCACTGGACCTCAGCAATCAGCTGAGCATGACAAAATTAATATTGGGAGTTCTACTGACCCTAGGCTAGTGAATATTGGAAAATGTTGCACAACAGATGAAAGAGAAAAGCAATCGATCTTCTAAGGAGGTATAAGGATGTTCTTGCTTATTCTTATGAGGATCTAAAAGCCTTCAAGCCTAAAGATATGCAGCATTCTATTCCTCTCAAACCAGGAATTAAACCTTTTAAGCAGAAACAGAGGCAGTACAATCCCAAAATAGCTGACACCATCTTTCAAGAGATTCAGAAGTTGTTAAAGGCTAAAACCATTTTTCCCATCCACCATTCAACATGGATTGCAAATATTGTGCCTGTGAGGAAGAAAAATGGTGAGATCCGCATCTGTGTTGATTTCAGGAATCTGAATCAGGCTTCCTTGAAGGATAATTACCCTTTGCCCTATGATGGATCAGGTCTTGCAAGCAGTAACAGGATCTGAGATGTTATCTATGCTTGATGGATTCTCGGGATATAATCAGGTAGAGGTTGATACTGCAGATCAACACAAAGATAGCTTTCACTACTCCTTGGGGTACCTTTGCTTACAAGAGAATGCCTTTTGGGCTCATTAATGCTGGTGCCACTTTTCAGAGAGCTATGGATCTGGCTTTTGGAAGTTTGAAAGGGAAGTGTATTGTCATATACCTTGATGACTTGACTGTGTTTTCTAAAACAAGGGCAGATCATTTTTATCACCTGGAAAAAGTTCTGCTGAGATGCAAAGAGCATGGGATCTCTTTGAACCCTAAGAAATCTATCTTTTGTGTCACAGAAGGGAAGTTATTAGGGCACATTGTCTCCAAAGATGGTATTAAGATTGATCCTGAATGAGTTCAAGCTATCCAGCAAATTCCTCTCCCAACCAGCAAAAAGGGTGTGCACTCTTTCTTTGGTAAGATCAATTTTTTAAGAAGGTTCATCCCTGATTTTGCAGAGTTAACTTTGAATATTTCTCAGATGATGAAAGGGAAAGAAACGTTTGGTTGGTCTTCTGAAGGAAAGGAATCCTTTGAAGGTATTAAAAAGAGCTATTGCTAAAACTCCTGTTTTAGCCTGTCCTGATTTCAGCAAAGATTTCATTATCTATTGCTATGCCACAGATAATACCTTGGCTGCTGTTTTGACTCAAGAAGATTCTAATGAGCACGAACTTCCAATTGCTTTCATGAGCTATATTCTGAAAGATCATGAGTTAAAATACACCATGATGGAGAAACATGCTTTTGCAGTGGTCAAAGCTGTTAAGCAGTTTCGTTTTTACATTCTCAACTCTCATTCCATGGTGTTGGTTCCAGATACAACTGTTAAGTCAATTCTCACACAACAGGAATTTGGATCCAAGAGAGGGAACTGGGTTGCTAAGGTCCAAGAATATGATATTGACATCAAACCGACCAAGCTTGTTCGTGGTAAAGGCCTTTGTGAGCTCATTGCAGAAGGAGCTAGACATGAGTTGCTGGAGGATAAGGTTGACCTTCCTACCGTTCTGTTTCTCAGCTCAGTTGATGAATGGTATGCTGACATCGCCCATTTTCTCACCTATGGAGAATGTCCCTCTCATTTGACTGCCAAAGAAAAGAGGGCTGTTAAACTAAGGTCAGTACAGTATGTGTTGTGGGAAAACGCCTTGTTCAAACGGGGGATAGATGGAAGATTTTTGAAATGTGTGGACAAGGAACAGCAGAAAAGGCTACTCTCAGCTTTTCATGATCAGGCTTGTGGAGGGCACTATTCATCAACGGTCACTGCTCATAAGATACTCCGTGGAGGATATTACTGGCCTACCTTGTTTAGGGATGCATCCAAGTGGGTTGATAAATGTGAGGCTTGTCAGACCTTTGTGGGAAGACCTAAATTGGCCTCTTTGCCTCTTAAGCCAGTTGTAATTGAAGAACCATTTCAACAGTGGGGTTTGGACTTCATTGGTACACTTAATCCTGCTTCTAGTGCTGGTCATACTCATGTACTAACTGCCACGGATTATTTCACCAAATGGGTAGAAGCTATTCCAGTAAAGAGCACTACTTCTGAAGTAGTGTGCAGCTTCATAAAAGAAAACATCTTGGTAAGGTATGGTGTACCTAACAAGATTGTGACAAATAATGCTTCGAATTTCTCTTCAACTGAGATAATGGATTTTTGCTATGGGTATGGCATCTCTTTGGCTCACTCCTCAGATTATTACCCTCAAGGAAATGGGCAAGCAGAATCCACTAACAAAAATCTGGTGACTATTATAAGGAAGTTAGTCAATGAGTCTCAACGAAACTGGCACAAGAAGCTCTATGATGCTCTTTGGGCAGACAGGATTACACCAAAGAGAGCTATTGGAATGTCCCCTTTTCAAGTGGTATATGGAGTAGAAGCTCAATTGCCAGTAACAGTGGAGCTGCCAGCCTTGCACCTAATGAAGGCCATTGAAGATACCAGTTTCAGTGATGCTTTGGATAAGAGAATTATGTACCTTCACAAACTGAATGAGGACAGATTGGAGGTTGCTGATAGGATATCTGTTCACCAGCAGAAGGTAAAGGTCCTATTTGATAAGAAAGCCAGGTTCAGAGATTTCCAAGTTGGAGACACTGTTTTATTATGGGACAAAAGGCATGAACCTCGTGGCAGCCATGGAAAGTTTGATTCCCTCTTTGGCGGACCTTTCAAGATCAGACACTTTGCTAGTAAGAATTCTTTCTACCTTGATTACATGGATGGTTCTCCTCTCCCACTTCCTTATAGTGGGCATTATTTGAAGTTGTTCAAGTCATAGGTGATTAGGGAGTCCCTTTGTATATTCTGTACAGCGTTTTTGTTTTTCTTTCCTTTTTGGTTTTGGTGTGTTGTCCTCTGTATTGGTTTGCCTTTTGACTCCGTTGCCCAATGGATAAGGTACTGGTTTGCTTCCCCGAGTTTGTCTAAGTTCTTGCCTTGTCTCATTCCTTAAATTTATGCCAAGTCATCCCCAGAAGGAGCCAGCTGTTGTCCACTCAAAATTCCCCTGCTCTTAAGAAAGTGAAATTTTAAAATGTTGAGTTTAAGTGTCTTTTTTGTCGAGTTGGAATGTGAAAAGTCGAGAAACTTGAGAAAATCTGCGTTTTTGGGTCAGTTTTGTGTGTTTTTCGGGCCTGTCGGACACTTTTGTCCCGCATGTCCCAAGTTCGCTCTGTTCCCCGATCGGCCGGTTTCCCCGAAGTCTGTCTTTTTCGGGCCCGTCGGAACTTCTTGTCCCAAATGTCCCAAAGTTAATCAGGACAAGTTGATTTTGGCCGAAACACCCGAACCACGTACTTCGCATCTTTCATTGTCCCAAATGTCCCAAGTTCAATTGTGCAAGTTGTTCCATTTTCGGCCGAATCACCCGAACCGCGTACTTCGCGCTTTCGCGTCCCAAATGTCCCAAACTCTTCCGGACCCATTGTCACCTTTTCACCCAATCCGACCGAATCGCGTACTCCGCGCACTTTTTCCCCGCATGTTCTAAAAGGCATTTGTGCATCTTTTCCCCGTTGCGCCCAAATCGGCCCAGCCACGTGTTTCGCACATTCGCGTCCCACGTGTCCCAAATGAACTAAGTGCCATTCGTGCTAATTTTTTCCGCTATACCCGAATATCCTGCTTATTCAAATTGGTAGGTATGTATTAAATGCACATTCATGGCCTTTCTCTCTCCTAAACGGCTATATAATGAGCGAACCACCTTTGCATTTTTCACACTGCTTCCATGCTATCCTTTGCTCGAACCCTTGCAATCTAAATTCCTGCGCGTGTATCCCTTCCCTCTGTAATTCCTTCCCGAGTCTAATTTGCGTCTCTGTCCTCCAAATTACTATCAATATGAAGATCAAATTTCAGGGACAGGAACAAATCTCGCCACTAGAATCTGCCGTTCCCAATATTGGGGACAGTGAAGCTCGTCACCTTGATTTCGGTGATTTTTGGGCAAGGATGGCAGATGCAAACCCTACACCAATGGCGCAGATGATTCACGACAGCGGTTTGGCTTTCGCTGGAGGTTTCCCAATCTTGGTGCAATGTGCTGATACAGTGCTTTCATGCGGAGCTCACTTCGACCCTAATTCGAGCGAATTAACCAACGTACACGGGGAACTCATCGCCAAATTGGACGCTGCCACCATTAGCACTGCACTGAGGATTCCAGAGATGGATAATGCCATAGTTGTTTCCCAGAATCAAGCACAGGCCCTGTTCAATCAAGACAGTGATAAATACAAGGCGCGGGTGGCGAAGTCCTGGCTAAAGAACCCTAAGAAGGGAGCATCTCGTCTATCCAAGACTCTTTTCTGGGCTGATTTCAATGAAGAATTGTCAGATTTTATAATTCTACTGGCTCGGGTTATGGGTTTACCCTCTACCAACGAATTCCACTTCTGGATGTGCCCGCTCATCAGCATGGTCTGTGAGGGAACTCAAAATATCAACTGGGTGGAAATCATCAGCATGAACTTGATGGAGCAGCTGTCCAATGTACAGCAAACAAAGAAGTTCTACATGACTTCGTACCTGATGTATACTCTGGCAGCATCAAGGCAATGGTTTGGTTTTTCTTACATTGATGCCCACAAGGCTGACCCTGTATATGCCTACTACCCGCAGTTCACCCTGGAGACCAGCAATCACAATTTCAGAAGGGTAAATGATGCTTTCACCATGTACGTGGTCAGGCTCCTTGAAGGTGACACTGCTAGAAGGTTTTCTGATGAAGCCATGAACCTGATATCGCACTACGGTGCCTATTTTATACAATTCAGAAAATTCTCCTATATCAGGCTTGCTGGCTATGAGGGCACCCCTCTGAGGCTTCCCATGTTCTGCAGTGATAAGATGGCTTTGATAGAAGTATGCAGGTAGTTAGACAAATTGCACAGAACCTGCAGAGATAAGAAGATTACTGGTTTGCACTTTCCCATCTCTTTGGGAAATTACACTTGTAAAACAGCCCTGGATGCACAGAATATAGAAAGAGCCCTGGTTCCCATCACTGTTCATTTCTTCAAGCCAAGAACTTGCTTTGACTTGAAGAAGTTCATCGAGCAGAACATCAAGATAATCTATCATCATAGGGCAGATACAGAAGACTATTGGGCTGACTGTGCCGATGATTTTGAGGCCAGAAGAAGGCATTATGGCAGGTTCTCTCTGCAATTGATCCAAGAACTCGGCTTGTATCAAGTTCCTGAAGGGCTCCAGGATGACAACTCTGATCTATACTCATATGAGTATGACAATGTGGTTAAGCACACTCCCTTGGAGGACTTGGATTGGAACAGGAAAGAGAAAGATGATCTGGTCGAGATCCTAGCTCCAGTCTTAGTCAGAACTAAGATCTGGTTTGATAAGAAAGTTCGAGAGCTTAGGAGGCACTCAGGGGAATCCTCCTCTAAGGATGTTTCAACACCAAGGAGGGAAGCATCGATTCCAAGGTCAGATACACCAGTGCAAACCCCTCCTGCCTCATCAACACAAGGACCTGCAGCTTCTACTCCTTCTTCATCCACCCAGGTATATCAAAAGAAGTTCAAAGAGGTTAAGAAGGAGCCTGTGGAAGAAGATCTCCAGAAAAAGCAGGCAGAGTTGCCTATGGGACCAGAGAACATTATTGTTCTCAGTGAAAGTGAGGAGAGTGAGGTGCCAACCCCTACAAATGCTCCTGAAGATCCAACGGATAAGGATAAAGAAGTCCAGAGCACTGAACTTCCAAGTGCTATTGATTCCTCTGCAGCAATTGTCTCAAGCGCCCTACTCACATCTCAACTTGAGACAACAGCTGTGTAAACTTTGAGTGTCATGAGCTCTCTGTCTCTTGGTCCTCTTGCCCCTCCTGCTGCTTCCTCTTCCTCTTTTGCATGGGTGCAACCTCTTGTTGACAGTAGGAAGAGGAAATCTTCCTCTCGGAGCTCAGGACCAAATTTTGATGCTGTGGCAGCCTTGTTAGGCACTACTCCTTCTCGTGCCAAAAAGGCCAAAATCACCTCCAGGATAGTGTCTGATGCTCAAGGTCAGCAATTCTTGGAGATTGCTAAGCCTACAGTAGATAAACCAGAGCAGGACTTGCAGGCTGCTGATCTAGAACTCTCAAGGATTCCTATGGGAGAGTCCACCCCTGAAGGAGAGATACATAACCTCCAGGAAACAGTCACAAGAGTCATTGGGAGGGTAGAGAAAGGGCAGCAAACTATTGAACAGTTGGAGGAACAGGCCCAGATTCTCACAAGTTTCATCAAATCCCTTTTGTCTAAGGACAAAGTTTTGGACCCTACCCCATTGACTACTCTTCCACCACCTGTAATTTTGAGCCAAGATGAAGTACAGAGTATCAAAGACATGCACAAGTATTCCGTCTATGGCAGAGCTATGGAAGCCATGGTGGATGATATGCTTGTTGCAGGGTTGAACTTCATCGATGAAGCTTTCAAACTCCATGGAAAAGTGAACAATTTGCAACAGAAGCTCTCCTCTACTATTGGCATCATAGATAAAGAGCTCAAACTTTGGAGCAGTTGCATAGTAGACCTCCGCCTCATGGGACAAGACAGATGAGAACATTTTACTGGCGAGTAAGGTTTTCGATGATGCAAAGGATAATTTGTCAAAATCCTGGGTTTACAGCGTGGAGTGGAAGATCAAAGTCTTGGAGGAGGCTTTGGGAGAACTAAAGAATAGCTGGCAGAAAGGGTGAGGCTTTCAAGACACTGGTTGTCTCTGCTTTCAAAGATATACATTGTCATCTTCAGGATGAAACTTCTGGTGTGCCCCTTTCCTTGCAAGAAATCAAAGCTCAATTCAGAGCTTTTGTCAAAGATAATCTATTCAAGGAAAGCTCCATCTCCAAAGAGAAAATGAAGGAGATCTGCTCTCTTCAATCTGCCATTGAAGAAGCAAATAAAGATTATCATACTCATGTTGAGTTTGATAAGGAAATGGAGAAGTGCCTCGGATTTTGGACTCAGTCTACAGCCAACACGTCAGTCCCTCGTGGCAGAGACATAGCTGAGGCGTTGAAGAGATTCAGGCAGCGGATTTTGAAGTCAGTGGGTCCCTCCCAGTAACTAACCACCTGTCTTCTTCTCCTTATTCTTTTCTCTTCTTCCCATTCTTTTTCCGTTTTCTTTGTAATAAGTTGAGGTATTGCGATTGGCAGTCCTTAACTAATCTTTAGTTAAAAGAAGTGGTTACGAAGAGTAACTGATTTGTAAGCTATATAATGGCCTCTCTACGCCATTTTGAAAGGAGGAAGAACTTGGCATATTTTCTGAAAGTGTAAATAGATCATAAAGAAATCAATACAGAAGGGCTTTCCATTCTTTGTCTATCTGATCTCTTTTGTCCTTAAGCTTTCATTTAATTTTTGTGAAGATCATTTGTCTCTAGTTTGTTAGTCTCGCTGATTGCATACTTTCCAACTTTGCAAGCATGGTGATCTTGTATAACCAAGAAGGAACTTTGTGTCCTTGATTAATGAATCTGTAGAACTTTGTGTTCTCAGATGTTATTTAGAACTTTGTGTCTTTAAATTTCATCTTATTTATATGATACAAATGATCTTGTTTCAATTCACTGTAACTTCGCATACATAAAGAATTACTCTGTTATCTATAATTCTGCATGTTGCCTTTCTGCTCATTCTCGTATTCTCATTCCTCAGTCCTTTTGTAATTGATGATCTTTATAGAAAACACTTTCGTAATATCCAAGTTCAACCAGAAAATCATGTTTTGTATATTTGTAAATAGGTTCGTTTCTGAATAAGGGAACCTCTCCCATTAAAGAGGAGGGACTTCTTGTCCCCTGACTGTTGCTCTTCGTAAAGTCCTATTTGACGACCAACAACTTCTATTTTTCCCATTGCAGCTTAAATCCTTTGTTTTCCAAAAATGCGCCCAACGCCGCAGGGGATTTTCTGTGCACGACTTTTCTTTTTCCCAGTGATCCAGACCTCTGATGGTGATTTCCTCTGGGCATAATGTGCGTATATGTTCTCCAGCTGCTCCAGGAAAAGAATCGAGCTTACCTGGCAAAGGAATTGCTCTAGAGAAAATTCACAGAAAATGAAACGGGACAACACAAAAAACACGAAAAATTGCCAAAAGTCACAAATAAAGCCCAAAACTTATTCCAAGTTAAAACCCTTCTGGTACATGGGAATAATGATATGTTCGATCATAACAGAGTTAAAACAAAGCGTAGATAGCCTCAAACGGGGCTCAAAATAATTAAATACAAATTTGTTGCAGACAAATCCCAATGACAGAATATAACAATTTTGGGCATCTAGGTATTTGGCGAAAAAGGCTAATATGACTCTTTGGGAATATTTTGACGCAATACAAGAACTTTTAGGCAATAAAATACAAAACAACCCATTATTTTAAAATTACAAAATATTTTCGGATATGGTAGTCACAGATTTTAGGATGAAATCTGGGGACACCAGTTGGCTCCATCTGTGGACATCTTTTTCTCTGTCAGGATGACAAGGGAAAAGATGAGATCCCAGCATCTCTGGTTTCGTATCTTGTCTTTTGGGCCCAGGGTCAGGCAAACAAACACAACATAAAAACAAAAACAAAACAAGGAAATACAAACAAAGTTTTATTTATATACATACAAGTTTTAACCTATTTTTTCAGTTCCTGGACAACTTCAGATGTTGTCCGTTGAAAGGCAATGGTAACTCAATTCTGTCCCGGTAGGCAAGGAAGAAAGTATCCATTCTTGCAGCTCTTTTGATCATGAAGGGCCCTTTCCAAGATGAATTAAATTCTTTATGCATGCCCTTCGGTTCATATCTCTTGTCCCACTAGAGTACCCAGTATCCGATCTCGAACTTCCTTTCTTTGGCCTTCTTATCAAATACCTTGGGCAAGTCCTTATCAACTTAATCTAGTGGTGGCTCATCCTTTCTTCTTTCTATGGCAGGTAAGTCTGAATCAACTTGCTCCGTTCCCAGATTTATTTGTTGCATTTTTAAGGAAGAAATATCACAATATTCTTTCTTCTTCTTCAGGTACTGATCATGCTTGTTGAAAGTCCCTACTAAGGAAACTAAACCTGTGGGGATTTTGTTTCCTTTTGGTTAGACTATTCCACTATTGTCATCATAACTTGGATCAACTTTTCCTGGGACTTTTTGTCGTGGTGGTGATTTACTCCTTTCAACATGCAGACATGCAGATGTTTGTTCAAGAACTTTAGGGCAATAGACCATCTCCACTTTATAGCTTCCTTGTCTGAATATGGACGGTGGTCTATCCAGATTCAATAGTGCAGCTGTGACTGCCAAAGAATCTACCTTGGAGTTCTGATTTGTTGGAACAAAGTCGATAGACAAAGCTGCAAAATCTAATGTGGCAGAAAACACTCGATCTCTGTAATGCTCTCTTTTGACTTGACTTTGCCCTTGAACCTACTTTACTAGAAGTTCAGCATCGCCTTGGGCTTTGAGGAGTTTTACTCCTTTATTTTTAGCTTGCTCCATTCCTAGAAGAAATGCTTCATACTCCACCGTATGATTAGTGTTCTCGAACATCAGCTTGTGGGAGTATGAGAATATCTCATGATCTGCAGATATTAACAGAGCGCCGACTCCTGATCCAAAAGAACAACATGTGCCTTTAAATTCTAGAGTCCAAACTTTTTCTTCTTTTTCTGGCTCTAGTTCTGGTTGAAGTTCTGGCTCTGGAATGTCTTTATCCATTTCCAAGAAGTAGACCCCACGGTCAGATTCCTGAAAAAGAATCTGAGATCTAGGATCCTCAGATTTTGTGACCGTATACCTGGACTTTTTTTCCGGCTCTAGCTTATGGTTAAGCCCTTTGATAGGAATATGAGCGCAGGACCAATCCATCTTTACTTCTCCTCCTAGCTCTTTGCAGAAGTTTCTACTCAGCAACATCCTGTAAGAGACAGGAATATCTGCAACTAGAATGGTTATCTTTAATCTTTTGTTAGGAAAAGTTTCCAGAACAGCTTGCGCATCTTTGATTTGGCCGATTAAAGGGACTTGTCTCTCCATGGAGTAGCACCTTTTTTATGGTCTTTGTCAGGGTAAACCCAAGAGCATCTGTAACTTTAGCTAGCATAACATTATTAGAAGCACCCGAATCTAAAATGCAGTTTCCTAATTTGAAACCATTAAGCAATAAGGAGACATACAAAGGTTCCACCCTGTCAGAAGATGGTGAGGGTTTAACAACTGCAGTGTTGTTTTGTGGAGGAGTATCTTTGGGCTTAGGCAAAAGGTCTTTTGATGTATTGGATTTTCCTGGTGATTGTACATATTTGACTAGCCTATTTAACTACTCAGGAAAAGCTCTCAAGTATTCAGCTTCTGACATTTGAACTCTAGTTTTCTTAACATGATCAATAATGTCAAAAGAAGAAATAGATTCAGATACCTGAGCCTGCTTTCTGTGGTTGAGATGAAGAACTCACATTCTTATCTTCTAGGAGCCAAGGAAGAAGGAAAAGGGATGCCCCTTCTTTGCTCATCTGCTAATGCTTCAGCTTGGAGAGTTTGTGATCTTGTAAGTACTGCATATGTATGACCATGATCATCTTCATGAAGTTTCTCATCGTCATGTTCAAATTTGTAGTTTAGGTAATTAATGTTGGAGTTGCCAGTAGGTCCTATAAAATAATCTTCCTCGAGCTGATCAGCGTCAGCTTCCTAGTCTTCTTCATTCATCTCCACATTGTTTCTTAGGAGCAGCTTCAATTGCTAATCTTTGGGAACCAGCAATGCGAGTTCCAGTTGTTATTGTTGTTGAAATTCCGAGCAGGGGTAGTATTGTTGCCCTTGAGCCATTTGAGCCATTTGTTTCTTCATCTGCATCATCTCATTTTCTAACTTTTGCAATATTAAATCGGAAGTGGTAGCAGAGGATGAACTTTCAGCTCTAAAAGTGATGCTCTTTATCTTTCCGGCCATGATGAGGTCATCTTTAATTTCAACCGCCATGTTCTAGAGCTGCTAACAAGTCAGCAAGACGTGCTCTTCGCAGTTGATAGCTTACTTCAGGAAGACAAAGAATTGATGAAGAACACCTTTTGGTTCTCGTCATTCAGAGAAGTAGAAGATCAGAATTTTGTATAGTAATCTTTAGAAATTTGTAATAAAATCCCGCATGTGCTCATGTGGCTCCTTCTTCAACTGAGTGAGCTGAGTTATCAATGTGTTGGAATCTTCATCTGCCTTGAATATTTTTTAGGAATGCATCCCGCATAGTAGCCCAGTTGGTTATGGTACTAGGAGCTAGCCGGTAGAACCATTCTCCAGCCAAGTCATTGTAGAGTCTTTATGAAGAGCCGGACAGATACATCTTCATGTTCGACTGGCAAGCACTCCACAAGATATGAAAAACGTAGCCAAGTGATCATTTGGATTCTGCTTGCCATCTCCAAATAATTTTGGAAAATTCTTTCTCATCCTTTTAGGTAGATCATATATAAGAAGAGTCAAATTCAAAGGTCCAAAGGCTGTACCCCATGGAACAGGCGCTACAGGGGTAAGTGGTTGATTTTGCATCATGTCAAGCTTGAGCACGTCTTCTTCTTGAGAATAGACTTGATGAATAATTCCAGCTGTCGGAATGTGACACTGAAGATGATCCGGATCTAGATGTGTTTGCACTCTTCTTCCTAGTGAGAGACTAGATCTGCGACTTCTAACTTGAGGATGATTGACATTGAATTGCTCCTGTAGTCTGAAGAAATGATCAGTCCTTCCTTGCGCCTTCACGGATCGGGTGAATGGACATTTAGCCAGGTTGAGATTTGTATGTGAAAACACTCTGATCTTCAATAGATAAGGTTTCATCTATGCAAAGATAATTGTTTTCCCCAGCGGAGTCGCCAAAAACTGTTGGCTAGATTTTCTGCATAGTATCAAAACCTAGGCAGTCATGAGATAAATCTCCCTCATTTAACCGGTGAGGCTCCCGTGTCAAATTTTTCAATTAAAGTATGCTAATATCTAAATGGGGGTTTTACTTTAACTACTCAGTTCATGAACCATAACTGAAGAAGTTCTGCAACAAGTAAGCAGCTGTTTAAAGAAAGGAAAATTTATAGAAGAAGGTAATTACATAAACATATAGAGAAGAAATGGGGAAGATGTGCATCCCAATCAGTAGATGGCAGAGCTGATTGCATGCACATAGAAGAAACTTAATAGATATAAACACAGAATTCTAAAACAAAGGCAGCTCTAGATCCAGATCTAAAATAACACAAAGTTTATTAAGAGATCTAAGATTAAAAGCAAGAAACACAGTACACCGTGACACAAAGTTCTCCGTAAACCTGCTCCTTTGTATTCCTTTGCTCCAAGTGGCTCTCAGGGGTTCAACACAAAGTCTAGAACACAAGATTTTTGCTTACAAATTCTGATCAATTACCCCGAAGGTTCTTCCTCTACTTATAGAATGTAGAGGGACTCAATTACAAGTTGGAAGCTTTTAGTTGAACTGGAACATGTTGAAGTCGGAAAAGAAACAACTGGCAATCTTCCATCCTATGAATTCCTCTTTCCAGCTCTGACATGTATGATTTGCAATTCAAAATAGAACCTTCTATTTTACACGTGTCACCTATCTCCAAGTAGTTGACTTCTTCAAGTAATGGTTTTTAAACCAATCACTTAAGTTGTATCATTTAATTGATCACTCAATTACTTTTTCAGAGGAAAGAAGAAGGAAGAGAAAACCTGATCTTTGTCGGAGGAAAAAAGAAAGAAGAGGAAAGCTGACTTTGTCCTTTTTCATGTTTTCATGCAGCTGATTCAAACTGGATCTGGAAGCAGCTGGATAATTCTCAGAATTGAGCTGGATCTGGATATACAGCAAGTTGGAATTGGAAGCATAGCTAGATTTTTCCTTCGCATTGTCTTCTTTTTTATCCTTGAAGCTTTTACAGTTCTTCTGACAGTAAATGGCCATGAATGCAATAGTTTTCCATTGATAACTCATAATCCTGCACTTTTTAATTGCATATGAGCAATTAAAAATTCTGGAAAGCACTTCAGATGAATGAAAATTCAATGAAGGCTTCAACTGGAAGATGGCGGAACATTTGCACAATATCTTGGAAGGAATTTCCCATGCACTGACTTCTTCACGGGCTGCATTCAAAACAAGAGGATGAAGCCTTTGTGCCAGAAGATTTTGCAACTATGAGATCTGGATATGGATCTGCATATGGATTTACATACAGGTGAAACTTGAACTCATATGGACATCTGAATCTGGATATTGATCTGCATGCTGCATAACAAAGTTCTGGCAACTGGGTTGTGGATGGAAAAGTTGTAGCTCAAATAATTCCACTGATTTTGATCTGCACGCATGAGTGAAGTTTTTGCTACACGCATTGAATGCATGCTCTCGATCTGTCAATCAATTCAGCAAGAGGTTTCGAGCCTAGATTTGTGTCTCCAATATCTACAAATTTATAAGTGATGCATGACTGCATTGTGCTTTCTTTTTCATCTTTCTTCGGACCATAGCTTTGTCTATCTTTGTCTGAATAATTCTTTTTCTTCTTACTTTAACTGATTTCTTCAAAACTGGTGCATATCTGGAAATTATTCAGATTCGAAGGATATATGCAATGTATTGGGCTTTGATTCAAGACTCCTTTTCACTTTTACAAAGCACCTGTAATGAATTCCTGCAATTTATTCAGACAAAAATGGCCACCGGAGCATAAATAGTGAATTTTAATTGTAAAAATCCCCCACTTTTCAAGCCTGCTGCCCCAAAAATTGGTGTTTAATTTGCACATAAAGAGAGCATGAATCCTTTCAACAACACCTGAGCACCTGTAACACCTATGCAAACAATTATGCAGACAAAAATCAACCTCCTTCAATGCATGCACCAAAATTGAAAGCTTTTAGCCTTGTTTCCACTTTGCCTGAGCAAAATCCTTCTTCAAATGGGGCGCACTTTTCCTCTTGGCTGCAATTCTTTACCTGTGAATTAAATAATTCACCCATATCGCTGCCCATGCTTATATAACCTTCACAATTCTATAATTAATAATTTACCCTGACTATTCCTGGCAATTAATTAATTAAAAATCATGCTTCTCTCTTTAAAAATAGCATGTTTAAGGACAGCCATCCAATAAATTAAATTAATCCAATTTAATCATTCACACTTCACTTCACTTAAGCTTCACAGTGTGCTTTGACCATAGCCACTGAAAATAGAATTTAAGTTAATGATTTAATGCTTTAAAAAGTATTAAATATCCTTCGCACTTTTTGAAAAGGGGCTGCATTAAATAAATTAAATTTATTTAATTTTGGAATTCTATTTTTAAATTCCTTATGTCCACTTCCCTTTGTTGACTTTTCCACAAGCCTAGTTGCCAAAATTGGGTGAATAAATATTAAAAAATATTTATTTAATGCATTATTATTCACCCAAGGTGGGTCGCACTTTTTGGCATAATAGAATTCTATTTTTAAGAATTTCATGACAATGGGAATTTTTACCCTGCAAGGCAGCCCCGGAAATCCCATGATCCACTTAAGTGATTTGACTTTGACAATGGGATTATTTACCCTGCAAGGCAAGCAATAAAATCCCATGATTTCACTTAAGTCACTTTTCTTTTATTTCACCATGGGAATTTTTACCCTGCAAGGCAGGCAATAAATTCCCGCCTGCCTGTTGCCTCTAACTTTCCCACTGCAGCTTAAGTGAATTTTATATCACGGGAAAAAGTACCCTGCTAGGCAGGTACAAAATTCTCACCTTGCCTGCTGCTTCTATTTTTCCCATTGCAGCTTAAATCCTTTGTTTTCCAAAAATGCGCCCAACCCCGCAGGGGCTTTTCTGTGCACGACTTTGTTTTTTCCCAGTGATCCAGACCTCCGATGGTGACTTCCTCTAGGCATAATGTGCATATATGTTCTCCAGCTGTTCCATGCCAATAATAGGGCTTACACGGCAAAGGAATTGTTCTAGAGAAATTTCACAGAAAACAAAATAGGACAACACAAAAAACATGAAAAATTGCCAAAAGTCACAAATAAAGCCCAAAACTTATTCCAAGTTAAAACCCTTCTGGTACATAGGAATAATGACATGTTCGATCATAACAGAGTTAAAACGGAGCGCAAATAGCCTCATATGGGGCTCAAAATAATTAAATACAAATTTCCCGCAGACAAATCCCGACGACAGAATATAAAAATTTTGGGCATCTGGGTATTTGGCGAAAAAGGCTAATATGGCTCTTTGGGAATATCTTGACGCAATACAAGAACTTTCAGGCAATAAAACACAAAACGACCCATTATTTTAATAAGTCACAGACAGGATGAAATTAGGTTGGACATTTTCAGATCAAGAGGTCAGATCACCCATGTTTTCTTGACTGCAAATTCTGTTGTGGGTCTTATTTTCTATTGAAACAATTTAGTTTAGGCATTTCCCAATGCACATGGTATGAACACATAGGAATGGATGGGTGAATAGGCTCGTTACAAATATCACCATCAGGTGAGAGTGTTGCGGGATCTGGAAATCAATGCCTCCAATGTCTGCATCTTTTCCAACATCAATTTAATTAGGTCGTTGCTAGGTTGTGATGATTTGGTGACTCCTATAGCATGAGAGGGTTGGTTTTGGGCATATAACATGGGTGGCACTCTAGTGTATGGGGCTTCCATGTAGGTTGATTGAGAAGAAGGTAGTGAAACAGGGGGTACATACCTGGTATGTATAATGGATGAAATGGGAGGTTGTTGATAGTATGTAGATGGGGGTGGAAGGGTTATGGTAACCCTAGTGGCAATAGGGGCTAATGATTATGGAATGGAAAGGACAATGTTCTAAAATGGGGTAGGGGTCACCGACACTGGAGGTGGTAATGTAGCTACAAGTATGTGTGAGACATTAAGGGTAGATGAGATTGTGTTTGGGATAGTTGTAAGGGGTGCGGTGGATGTAACAGGTGCCATAGAGGTAACAGATGTGGTATTCATAGTGAGTATAGAGACCTAACCGCGAAACGACTAGGGGGTAAGGTAGATGTGGAGAGCACGGAGCTAGATGGGGACAATGTGGTAGTGGGTGCAAGAGTTGGGGGGATAGATATGGGCATGCCGTATATCAACTTACCCAAGGCATCTTGAGTGGATGAGTGGGAAATGTAGAACTTCAAGGCGGCAGGGTTTTGGTCAAGGAGTCATGAATACTCCTCATCTCTAGTAGCAATAGTAATAGGCTAGATGTGATCAATGGCTGGTGATAAAATGGAAGAAGGACTAGGTGGGAGTGGTTTACAACTGGCATGAAATACGAGTGCACTTGCTTGTCTTTGGGTCAACACCATGTGAACCAGTACTGATCAGATAGGGTTTCTTCTCTGTAAATGACATAGAGAACAACATGAACAGGTGAATCTGGTGACAAAAATTAGATGAAGTACCAAATCGTGGTTGGAATGTGAAATAGGCTAACAAATTCCGGTTAGGAAAAATTGAGCCGGTCAGGGGTAACCATTGTTGGTTACTGTTGAAAATGGATAGTGAGTGAAAACCCAGGAAAAAGGTAAAATATGATAGGTATGCCAAATCTAATGATGTTTACAATGTCAATGGGTATGATGGTAGTGACAAGGACTGTGAAAAGTGGAAGAAAATGAATAAAAATGTCCTTTTGAGTAGGTTAGCAAAAGGACCTAGAACCAACATCGATTGGGTATAACCGAAAACAGTTAGAAATAACTGACGATAGTTACTATGAAATTGAAACATTGATGAAGGAAAAGTGGTTGTGAATTAAAATCTGATGTAGAATTAGACCCAAAATTCTAAGAATGATAATGATATGGCCCAAGCACACTCAGGTGAAGTTGGAATGCATGAGCTGTGATGAGGAGCATGCAAGGATGAAGAAAAAAAAGTGAAGAACGTGATCTCTCACCTCAAAATGCAAGCCAAGAAGAAACAATAAGAAAATGTGATCCTAGGAGTGCCTTTTCTATTATGTTTGTTTAGCTTATGTTATTTAGGGATTGACACATGAATTGTGAAATATATTTTTTGGTGAGGATGGCTTCCTACAAAGAAGGAGATCTAAAAGGTGAGGTTTCAGGTATGTTATGGTGGGGGTAGGCTTCACTCTAAAGTATGACTTGACAAAGTAGCGAGTTGGGTGCCCACTGTGTCGTGATCGTGTGATTACCTATAGCTTCTTCCAGGTAGGATGTTGTTTAAGAATGTATGTATTTTGAATTTTTTTGAGGTTTGGTAAGACTCAGAGAAAGAGAAAAGGAAAGAAGTGCTTTTCTATGATTTGTTTGTCAACCATTAGTTGGGCATGACTTCCAGCGTATTGTTTACCCTCAATTAATGTGATCTAATGCAATAAATAAGAATGAAATTCACCTATTTTTAATCTCAAATTGAAATGTGAAATTGGATGACATAATAAAATGAAAAGGAAGAGGGATACTCTTTCACTAAAATACCGAAAACATGAAACAACAATTCTTTTTAATTACACCGAAAGAAAAGTTTCCTTTAGAGAAAATAAAAAGAAGAGGTGGGTTACCAAGGAAGAAAATTAGTGTGTATGCTTTTCAGAAGGGAAACAAACAAACAACTTTTCCTAGGAATGAATGAAATGCAAGGAACCATGGATGGGTCCCATTGGGCATGCCAAAATGTTTCACCTTTTTCTTAGATTGTTTCTTTGAAGTGTTGATGAAATAGATAGGGTAACGGGCATAGGAGGAATACCTATTCAAATGTTGGTGGATGGGTTTTCTTGCACGTATGACTTTTGAATCCACAGCTGATCATGAGAGCTTCCTTTTGGTTAGGAGGAACTACTTGTAATGCAAAGAAAGACCACCAGAAGGAATTAAATAATATGGGCAGTGAACTTCCTAGCATATGCTAGATCCAGGAAGTCTGATACTTCCTAGATGGTTGTCAGTCCACTATTTTAAGAAAATTAATTCTATAAACAAAGTAAATTCTATTGGAATTTGAAATGATTTAGGTATCCCACTTGAAACACAATAAGAAATAGATCTAATCTAACAGGCTAAGCTATAATAGAATCCAAAGGTAAAATGATTTGTTCTGGGTTCTGCAGGTTTGACAGAGGTCTCAGGTAGATCACAGGTGGATGAGGGTGAGATGAAATTAAGTGGGTAAGTCTCTGTTTTGGGCTGTGTGGGAAAATATAGAGACTGATGTCAGTCGGAGGTAACCGACGGTGATCAGGTGTGACTGGTACCGGTTACTGTTAAATCTAGAAATGTCACAGAATAAGCTTTAGGTCTCCTTTGTGATTGCACAAACGACTTTGGTTGGTTGGGATGTGGTATTGGGTGACTGGGTTAGGCTTTGGTGAGGCTTTAATGGGTATATGGAGGTGGAAATGTTGGAGAAGGTCAATAGGTAGCTAGGTAAACAATAGATGATAAAATGATGATGAAATGAAATAAAATAGAAAAGTATGACGTTATACTTACTTGGATTCTGGTCCTGAATGCTTGTGAGTGAGGGATGGAGGTGCTGATGAGAGGTTTGAAGGTTGCAAGTGATCACCAACTAAAGGAAATATTCTGTATGGGTTGCATGTACATTCCTCTTTGCTTGGTTAGATCAGATCATGGCTGGGATGGTTGTGTAGGAAAATATGCTTGATATCCTTCTTTGCTTGTGGTCTTTTCACTGGAATTCACTCTCTGAAGATGTGTTATATCTCTGAGATTTGATAATGCTCACCAACCTTTTTTCTTCCAAATTCCAACCTCCAACTTATAACTTCTAACCTTGAGAATAAGGTTGTTTTGGGATTAAAAGGGTAACTGATGGTAGTTCAAGCTTAACCGGTGATGGTTAGGGGTAATCGGCGTCGGTCAAGGTGGGATTTCCTAGGTTTACTAAACTAGGGAGATCCTCTTGATTTCCTTGGATCTCGTGTCGTTAACCCACAGATTAGACTGGGAGCTTCTTGTGAGCATGCGGGAATGTGGTTAGAGGGAATGTAGGCATTGATTTTTAGGGTTTGGGTAAGTCTTAGTTAGTTATGGCAACTTACTAAGAATAGGTCTTAGGTTGAGTTGGCTTGGTGAGGTGTCTAGGTGAATTGTATGTGTGGATATTATTTAAATTAAGATATTTAAATAATAAATATGGTGAGGATAATGAATTAATTTAATTAAATTAATATTAGTGGGGTGAAGGGGGCCATGGCTAGGTGAATGTGATAAAGGGTGCTTATTTTTTGAGGGACCAAAGGGGAGTGTGACCTAATTTTAGTGTCTACACCTACCTCTTGTACTAGAACATTCCTAAATGTTCCTGCATCCTAATCCTACATTGGGTCATGT
Source organism: Taxus chinensis (assembly GCA_019776745.2). Taxonomy (NCBI): domain Eukaryota; kingdom Viridiplantae; phylum Streptophyta; class Pinopsida; order Cupressales; family Taxaceae; genus Taxus; species Taxus chinensis. Next base: position 47,920 of record JAHRHJ020002253.1, read on the forward strand.
TTCTCTGACCATATGCATATTACCTCGTAGATACCAAAGATAACACATAATTTTTTCACTCCTGTCATCTGGATAGACCTCATCTAATCATCTTATCCAATGTACTCTCGTCATCTCAAAGAACACAAATTTCAACCTAGTCGGTGACCTTGTCCTTAAATAAATCAAAATGTGTACTCTAAACGTTTCACAAGATTTGATCAAACTTTTAAAATGTAACAAAGTAATAATATTCTATTAATGGCCACGACTATAATTTTATCAATTTTTCCCTGTGCCCACCTAAATTTTAATTATGCCATACCAAATAGTTAAACCACTTCACTATTCTTCCTAGGAAGTTCGAAACAATTTACCCTAAATTTTTTGGTTAGCATCGCTTAACCAGTACAAACTACGCAATATATATTGTTTAGGAAAAATATATTAAATCAACTAAAATTACTAATCATTTACCCCTTTGGTAAATCAGATTTGGTAAATAAGCACCCTTCTATGTAACATACTAAATTCCTAACCATTCCCCCTTTCATTTACATGGTATAATTAAATTAAATTACACTTCATCTATCCTGTCACCTATGTATTATTTAAATGATCTTGGTACAATACTTACCCACTAAACATATAGTTCACTTAACATACCTCACCAATTCTTAGCTCAACCTAAGACACTATTCGAGAACAAGTTGACATGAGCTAAGGATGGGAACTTACCCAAACACTAAAAATAAATGAATCATCCTCTTATCCACATTATCATGCTTATAAGAAGGCTATCTGATTATAGATCTATGGAACTCAAGAACAACACATCTGAAGGACCTTCAAGATGGTCTTCCTAGTTTAGTAAACCTAGGAAATGAATATTGACCAATGTCTTACTATTCAACCGTCTTCAAGTTGAGCTGAATGCATTTCATTCAGCTATACCATTTTCACAACCCTTATTACATCAAGGAATTATGTAGAAATGCCACATTACTAGTGAACAATAATGCGAACCTCAGTGTTCCTTATTTGAGAATTCCACACATGCATTAAAAAAAACTGAAATCAAGCACTTACTCTTGAACATCCAAGTCACCAACCATGATCTGATCTAACCAAGCCTTTGTTGGGAATGGTACAGAGGTCATTGCAGAAGATTTCCTTAAGTTGGTGATCACCTGTAGCCTTCAAAATCTCATATAATAGCTCACCTCCATTTGGATATGACTCTCAGGCAGTTTCCACAGTGTGACCAGAATCAAAGTCTTCCCTCCCACGATGTTATACTTTATCTGGTTTGAACGTCAGGTAACATTTCATCATCCATGAGGATTTCATCTTTTTTTGACTCTATAGCCACCCAGGACATCCCCCAACACTCTCGACTCCATATACCCATTAAAATGAAACTAATCCAAATAATGACTTTACTATTCGACAATACCTCATCCTGACAAACCAAAATCCATTGATGACAATCACAATGGATTAAAAAAACGCACTCTTATTTGCATTCCTATGAGACCTTGACTCTTTTTAAACACCAAGGCACTTTATAATTACATTGAAACCGCCGACTAGTCAATTTTGTAGTGACCAATCGGTTAATATTTTCCCGTACAACCCACAAAGTGACCCACCTATTTACCTAAGACATAAAATTTCGACCTTCTTTAAAAAAGTGATCTAATAAGACCTTTGTTAACTCTAAAATACATAGAACCGACAAAACAAGATACTGTGACCTTGATTGCTGAATTTGAAACCTAATGTTACATACAAACTCTATTTACTATGACTTAATAGTTTTTAAGTGACACAAAAGATACCTGGATCAATCGAAGTACAATAGGATTAATACACGAAATGGGCATTAACTTGTTTAAAACAGTGGACTAAAACCACATAGGAACTATCACATTCCTTGTATTTCTAGCATTATACGAGCTAGGCAATTCACTACATGTATTGTTTAGAGCTTGGAATCTGATGGGTCTTTCTGATAGTATCACAACAAGTTCCTGCTGCCGAGGACAACGAATGTACTCAAAATGCAGCTATGGATTCGGTTGTCCATCCACGTGCCAACAACATCAACCATGACTTAAAACTATTCCTCTTTACACCCATACCCTATTTGAATTCGTCAATACTTCAAAGAAACGATCTCGAAATATGAATCATCTACTATGTACGCATGTAAGCATATCTCATCGTAGTGATTTGGAATTATGCGTTTAATCCGTCATCATTTCCTAGGATATGACCTTGAAATACAGGCAACGTCTCTTCACATGAATAGATCAACCGACCCATTATTGAAGGTTCTGATATTGGTGAGAACTTTGTGATGCATTACATCCGTGGTTATGAGGCTCTCAAGCAAATATACATACAATCGATGGAACCATGTAAATGAAATACGGGTGACTCTTACTTATTGTCCCCTCATAATTTGGTATATTAGCTCATCCTAGATCATTGCATATGTCATCAATTAAAACACAAAGGACTTCTATAAAAAATTCAAAGCACTAAAAAAAAAATCTTATCGAAGAATAGTCTATGCACACATGAATCGTGTAGGAGAGATAATCTTAAAAAAAATCTAAATTCAAATAAAAGAACTATCCTCATCCCTGTGAGGACGACTCCACATTCAGTATTTATCCATTGATATTACATATGAAGACCATGACCTACCCTCAAGGGATGGACTCTATTCTTTATCATGCACATGAGGCCTATCACATTGATTAGCCATTCCATTAATCAACATTGTTCAGAAAGCTTCAAACATATGCTCAACATTGAGCTTCTAATTAATCTTCCCCACTATTAATCAGACTTGGGGCATAATTTTAACGCCATGCATAGAGAAGAGCTAATTCCCAGCCTAAAAGTTAGGATCTCAAACTACTTCAAATCGACACTTGAAGTTTACGAAGTCATCTAAACAGTCCTTACTTCTTTATCTGATGTTTTACAATGTAACCAATATAACCATTGGTTCCATGCCTGCTAAAAATGGTGGTATTGGTCGCATAACAATGTTATTTAATCAACTAAACTACCTAATAATTTACCTCCACTGTAATTAGAGGCTATTTTGTTTGAAATTCCTTGATAATACATCAATAATTGTTAGTACCTGAAGGAGCACAATCATTTAAATTTCACCTTCCCTTTTTGGTCACATCCTTACACTTCAACATAAGTATCTCGGGAGCCTATTGTTTGGCCTCACATTTTTGATTGGTATCAACCACCTTTGGAACCTACTTAACGCATTCTACTCTTTGAAACACTATTGTTAGCATAGGTCTACCTGAATTTAGTCTAGTACACATGTCCACATTAACGTTTCATCCATCATCATATTCTTCCATCTCATCATTTACCATGCTCAAATTCAAGAACTAACTTATGTGGTCTTCCTAATCCACATCTATGCACCCAGTTCTTGGACTTTAAAAATTCACAGCATCAACCATCTTCCCATAGTACAAGATCTCATCAATTATACTTCCTATCTTTGAGAATCATCAATCATACATCCACCACCATAAGTATCATCATCCTTCTTAAAACCACACTAATCTACAGAGTGTCATGTAATATTTCTCATCACCTCCTGATGAAAATACTTATCATATACTTTATACTGCTTCATCCTATAAAAGTAAAAAAAAACTTGGATGCATCTATCTCATTGCTTCCATTTCCTATCTAACGGGCATCATATATATGAATATCCTCGATAGGACCTAGTTGTTCATATGGTTAGAACAATTAAAAGAATAGATTGATCCCTTGAGAGGACATATATCATACATATCTTATCACTGCCATCTAAAAAAGTTACAAAAAACAAAAATCCAATAGTCAAAAGAGGAAAAGTATATGCTCACTCCCTCGAATGATTGATACTCTATTATATCTACTGGCAGTGAATCACTTCCTAGACATTGATCATCCTTCTAATTATGTACCAAATCAAATTTCATATCAAAAAGCATTCTCCGAGAAAGCTTCCTTGTCAGTTGATCAACTTTCTTATTTATTGCAAGACTATCCCACATTGATCCAGTTTAGGCATTTCCCTTCACCTAGAGCTAGGGCATAGTCCTAGGAATCGACCACCTATGGAGAAGAGGTTCTTCCCACATGCAGGAGTTACACCTACAACCCTTTTGTCCTATCGACACTAGCCACTGCATCAAGTTTGGGGGAGATCCATATCTTGGAGGGAGTCTTGATATTTGATATAACTGACTATCAATTGGTTGAACCCATGTGAATAACACTTGTTCTAATTGCAAGTTCATAAGAAACTTTACTTGGATCCATTTTACTTCTTTACCTCTAAGGTACAATGTAAAGGCATCATTTCCTCCGTGGATGTTCCTTGATGTAGACATAGTGACATCTCCATACCCATAGACTCTTTAACAGTCACCACTGGAACGATTGTTAGTTTTTGAAGTAAGAATCTTTTTTTTATCTTATCTATTCTAATTTTCCACATCTATTTTTATCATCCACTTTCTCTTCTTCTTCATCACCATAAAGATCAACAATTTTCTCAATATCTAATACTATTTCAGATTGCTTTGGAGGAGATAAGGGTTTACCTTCCTCTTCAGCTTGCCTCTTATACAATTTCCATCTTCTCAATCTTCCCATTTTTGGTATATACCAAGGTTGGAACTTCAGGAGGAGAAGAGGAAGTCTGAGTTGACATCCCAAGTGTAGGAGTAGGGGCCTCTCTCTGAGATGAGGAAGTTTCCTGAGAAGAGTATGTAACTCTATGTTGCTTCTGTAATCTCTCATTCTCTTATCAAACCAGACCTTAGTCCTGACACTGACTAGCCTTATGATCTCTTGCAAGTTTTCCTTTTCTTTCTCATACTAATCAATAGTTTCCAGAGGAGTATGCTTGATGGTTCTATCAAAATCAAGAGATTGAAGCTCCTCATTGTCATCTTGTATCTCATCAGGTACCTTGTAGATGCCAAAATCCTTGATTTGCTGTAAAGAAAGGATGACCATAAAATCTTCTCCTTGCTTCATAATTGTATAAGCAATCTGCCTAGTAATCCTCCACATCATGAAGGTGATGGAAAGCCATTCTTACATTGTTGTCAATGAAACCTTTGATATCAAAACATGACCTTTATTGAAAGAAATGGAAATTGAAAGAAGCCACTGTTCTATCTATATTCTGAGCATCTAAAGCAGTCTTACAAGTGTAATTGCCAAGAGTGATTGGGAATTGTATACTTCCTAATCTTCTTACCCTTACAGAAGTTTTAGGTAGCTTATCTAGGTGCTTGAAAATCTCTACCAAAGCAATCTTGTCACTGCAATACATAGGAAGCTTGTATGGAGAGTCCTCAAAACATGCCAACTTGATATAGGAGAATTTTCTGAATTGGATATAATAACCACCATAAATGGATATTAGCTGCATGGCCTCATCAAATAATCTTCTAGTTTTATCACCTTCCAAAATCCGAACTATGTACATTGTGAAAGTATCATTAACTCTCCTAAAATGATGATTGTTGTTCTTTAGGGTCAAATTTGTGTAGTAGTCATACACTGGAGAATTATTTTTATCTTCATCTAGAGAGATAACCAACCATTTCCTGTATGCTCTAACAGTGTACATTAGATAAGAAGTCATATAGAAAGCATGAGTCCTATGTACATTAGCCAACTATTCAATCAGGTTAGCACAAACGATTTCTCCCCAGTCTAAATTCTGTTTTCCCTCACATATGATGTTGATGAAGGGACATATCCAATAAAGAAATTCATTTCTTACATGAAGTCCCATTTGTTAGGATAAATTTTATTATCCTATTATTAATTATGCATAGTAGGATTATTTAATTAATTTTATTAATTAAATAATCATATTATACTGGTGTATGGTTAATAAACCATATTATAATTGTATTCAGATTTTTATATGGTTTTTAAACCATATTTGTCTTTTTGTTTCACAGGGATAATTGTTACAATTATTATAACAATTTATATGCTTCCCGGATGTTATTGGAAGCTTATGTCATTTTGGAATATGGTTGTACCTGTGCAACTTATTTCTTGTTTGTATTTGGTTGTGCAATATCTTTAAATATTGCAGCCCATTCTTTCTAATGTTGGTTGATTGAGTTTAATAAAATATTATCAGGCTTCCGCCCCTGTTGCTCAATCTACATTTGGTACCAGAGCGAGAATCTGAAGCTCCTGGCAAGGTTAGAGAAGGTTGCAGAAGGAAGCATAGAATTCATGGAGAAGAAATCTACTTTATCTAGGAGAGCCAGTGCTGCCTCCAGCAACTTCCCACAAATCCCTGCATCTCCCACAACCTCCTGTGTCATTTCCAAGCATGTTTGTAACAATTTTTTTTTGCACTTGGTGCACTCATTTGCACCAGGCAAATCGATTGCTCCCAGGTATTGATGCTATTTTAAAAAAAATAAATCTTTTTTCCATAAAGGTTTTGTTTTACCTCCTAATATTGGAGGAGTTATTATTCACTATGTTTGGAACAGTCTGCTACACCCTGAAGAGCTCAAATATTTTCAAAGCATACAAAGGCCAATTTGTCTTGAAGTCTAGCAACTGTACATGGACAAAATGCAATAAGGCGATTTTCTTAGTTAGATCACGTGCCCTTTGTGTCCCCCAATGACCTGCAAAATACATTTAGAAATAAACGCAATTTGTTATTGGAGCAAAAACCTTGGCACCATCTCCTCTCCACTCGAGCCATTCCCCACCACTTCCAGCAGACATGGCCAAAGCAATGAAAACCTAAAAAACGCCATGCACATTGCACATGGCAAACGCCCCCAACAGTGGCAAAAAAAAAGTGATCAGCATTGCAAAAATGACCAGCATTGACCAAAAAGTAAAATGGTGAAGCATTAAAAAAAATGCAGGCAGGAAAAAATACATTGCTCCACGTTGTGGACAGTGCGTCCAAACAACAAAGCAGAAGAAAGGAAAATAATGGCGACCATACATACAAAAACACACGGCCTGGTTACTTGCATATCTGTAAGTTAAAAACACACAAACGGCGGCCAAAGGAGAATACAAAGGAGGTTGGAGATAAAGAAAGATAAAGCTTCAGATCCATTTTTTTGAGCAAGCTCCAACCCTAAAACCCCTTCCATGCATGCGCCACCATGTGGAGGTTCACCAAGGTCACATTTTTTAAAAGGTTAGTAAAAATTCCTTTATTTTAAATACAATTGCTTTTTTCCTTCAATAGTCCAAGCGCCTCAAGTGGCCAAGTTGGTTAGTGCAAATGCAACTTAGGATGTATATGAGGTTTGAGGTTCAAATCCCACCTCCAACAAATACTTTTAAACTCATTTTTGAATTTGGCGGAATATTTGACAGAACTGCTAACTTTAGCAGGAAAATTTTGAATTTAGTTATAACTAACTAAATTTAGCGGAGAAATCCCTAATTTAGGGTAAAAAAAAATTTCTCCCATTTAGCCTGTTTTTTCATTCCGGGTAACTTTCTCCAAAAGAGGGATACCTAAAAATTGCATTTTCAGCTGGTTTTTTGCAATTCTTTGCATTTTGGGTCATTTTGGGCTCCGGAGGCCACCAGGGCCCGCAAAACAAAAAAAAATTGCCTGCCATTCAAATTTTTCCAGATTTTTGAATGTAATTTGTATACTGCATTATATTGTACTAATTTTCAGGTTGCCATAGTCAACTGCAAACTTTGTAACTACTCAGAAACTGGCAGAATTGTAATACAAAAAATATAAAAAATTGGTTCTGAAACACTCACGAGATCCTAGATCTCATTTGTAGCGTTCGGTATATACGGTGCCTCTGGGAAGCGCTTACGGGTAAATCCATCATGACTACTATTGCACTTAATGCCTAATACAGCTGCAACAACGTCATCTGGGCATCGACCCTTTAAATCGACGGGGAGTAATAAGGTCACAGTGCACACACTATGAACCATCCCATCCGTCTGTGAATGATTGCATGACATAAATCCAGACTGAGAAATTATCCAAGTATATAGCGAAGTTACACGCGCGTATGAGGATATTTCTTTGAGCCGGTGTCAATAATCACACAGACCCCATCAGTACTGTCTTGGTACCACGTATTGAATTCTTTCACGTACGTTAATGCCTCTTTCATGTACCACCGGGTATATAGAAAGGGTGAGCTTCTTCCACGTACCGACAGGTATATCAGAAGGGCACGTATATAGAAAGGTTTGGTATATCGGACTGACGGTATATAGATTGGGAGACCTAATACCTGGAGTGATAAGAGCCAAACCCTGTCAGTGATCTCTGCAAAATGGGCACCAATGCCCCCAAATTTTTTCTTCCAGATTCACAATTGCTCAGAGGAAACAACTATGCTGCATGGAAGACTAAAATCAAGACACAACTTGAGTTTGAAGAAATCTAGCCTGTTGTGAATGGTACTCTGACCAGATCAGCCACTGATACAACACAACAACGACAGTTTGATAAAGCAGATCAGAAGGCCAAACTCATCATCTTGTTTGGAGTGTCCGATGATGTGCAACCCCACATTCGAGATGCCAAAACAACAAAAGAAGCGTGGGATAAATTGAGCACAGTATACGAGGCCAAGAACAAGAATGTTATACTCAATTTGCAGAGTCAGTTACATACACTGAAGTTCAAACAGAATGAAAAAATTGAAGCTTTCTTAAGAAGAGTTGTAGAATTGAGGGCTTCACTTCTAGCCCTAGGAGAACTGGTCACAGATGATGCTCTCATTCCCATTGTTCTGAGAGCACTCCCCTCTTCTTACCACATTTTTGTCACAACACTAAACGTGTCAGATACGACAGTTGGTTTTGACAAACTGGTAAACCTACTGCAACAAGAGGAAGCAATGCACAATAAGGATGATGAAGAGGAGCAGGCACTGTCTTCACATCAAAAATGGAAAGGAAAAGGTAAAGGAAAACCTAATTCCTATCAAAAATCCCAAAATCAAAATCAGTATCAAGGGGACAGACAACAGAAGAAGCAATGTCCAATCTACAAAAGAGGACATAACCTACAATATTGTTGGTACAATACTTACAAGAAAGGTTCATCCAGCAACTCTTGACCTCAACAACAATCTTACAAGGGACATTCTAACTACAATCATGGGCAGAAAAAGGGGAACTGGAAAAGAAGACCCCACCAGCAAGGTAATATTGCTGAGCAACAAGAACAATCAGACAATGAAGACTTCTTGTTCACTGCTCGATCAAGTGAACCATCCACGTCATCTAGTGATGTCTGGTATGTTGATTCGGGAGCCACTCGACACATGACCGGCCACAGAGACTGGTTTATTTCAATGAGGGACACGCCATCGAAAAATCATGTTTCGTTGGGAGATGATTCTTCATATACAGTTCAGGGGATTGGAAACATTTCTCTACCCCTTGGTTCACGCAAATGCAGACTATCAGATGTCCTATATGTCCCTGGGTTGACAAAGAATCTTCTTTCAGTTAGTCAACTCCTAGATCACAACCTAAAAATTGACTTTGATAGTCAATCTGGCAAGAAAACGTGTTTGATTCGAGATAAATCAAGAGGCTTGAAAATAATTGCAAAAGCCTCCAATGTGGGACGCATGTTCCAACTTGATTTTGTTCACAGAGATGATCAAGCACTTGTGGCTAAGAACTCCACCTCAGCACAGTTGTGGCATCAGAAGATTTGGTCATGTAAGTTTCAAATATCTCGAAACACTTCGCCGGTGTAATATGGTACATGGGCTACCATCTCTTCAGAAGGATACAGACAAGTGTCCTCACTGCCTAGCAGGAAAACAACACAGAGCTTCATTCCAGAGGAGTACATTTCGAGCTCATGGTAAACTTGACCTGGTTCATACCGATCTTTGTGGTCCAATGCAGCCAAGTCATTCTGGGTTCCAGTACTTCATGCTTTGTGTTGATGACTATTCGAGAAAAATGTGGATTTTTCTGTCTTCGCAAGAAAAGTGAAGCATTTGAAACCTTCAAAAAGTTCAAAGTAGCAGTTGAGAAAGAAACTGGTCATCACATCAGAACTCTCTACTCAGATCGAGGGGGGGAATTCACCAGTGATGAGTTCAGAGACTACCTACAAACTCATGGGATTCATCGACAAATGCCTCCTCCACACACACCGCAAGCAAAATGGTGTTGTTGAGAGAAGAAATCGTACTATCATGGAAATGGTGCGATGCATGATCGATGATTCAGACTTGCAAAGACATTCTGGGTAGAAGCAAGCAAAGACAACAGTGTATTTGTTGAATAGAGTGCCCACAACTGCTCTTGATGGAATAACACCACAAGAAGCATGGTCAAAAAGGAAACCATCTATTGCACACCTCAGAGTATTCGGGTGCAAAGCAAGCATGCACATACCCAAACAGAATAGAAATAAATTGGACATGAAGTCACAGAAACTCATCTTCATTGGGTACAGTGAAGAGACTCTTGGGTATAGATTGATGGATCCTAAGACCAGAAAAGTCTACACCAGCAGAGATGTTGAGTTTTTCGAGAAGAAGGAAGTAGAGACTCCTCCTCCAGACTCACAAGATGTAGATTTTTCACCTGTTGTAAAAATTGAAGCTGATGTTCCCTCAGAAGATGAAAGTGATGATGGGGATGATGGTGTTGATCAGATAGAACCACGACCCATGGGAACAGTTCAGCGTATGCCTAAATGGTGTACAAGTACATTACGAGATGCAAGAATGGATGCTCCACCGGATACATCCACCCCTGGACCACGGACTCACAGTAAAGCAAGAGAAGAAGTTAAATTTTCTTTGATGAGTAGAGTTATTGAATCAGATGAGCCCTCTACAGTCCAGGAAGCCCTACAGTCAAAAGCTTGGAAAGATGCCATGGATTCTGAATATCAATCAGTGATGAAGAATAACACTTGGCAGCTTGTCGATCTTCCACCAGGGAAGAAACCCATTGGATGCAGATGGATATTTAAAACAAAGTACAAAGCAGATGGGACAGTGGACAAGTATAAAGCAAGACTTGTAGCAAAGGGGTATGCACAAAAAGAAGGCATTGACTATGAGGAGACATTTTCTCCCACAACTAAGATCAAAATGATCAAGATGATCTTTGCTCTAGATGCATAGTTTGGATGGAAAGTCCACCAAATGGACGTAAAAAGTGCCTTCCTAAACAAAGATTTACAAGAAGAAGTCTACATGACTCAACCTGAGGGATATGTAGTACCTGGTCAAGAAGCAAAGGTATGCAGACTCAGGAAATCTCTGTATGGCCTCAAACAGGCACCCCGGGCATGGTACATCAAGATTGATGAGCATCTCGTACAACATGGATTTGTTAGAAATCCATACGATCCCAATCTCTACCTCAAAAAGCAAGGGGGGGAGATGGTGATTGTTGTTGTCTATGTCGATGATCTAGTCATCACTGGTAGTTCAGTGAGGATGATCGATGCAATGAAGAAAGATCTTAATCGATCGTTCGACATGACTGATCTCGGGCTGATGCATTACTGTCTTGGATTGGAAGTATGGCAGAAAGAGAATCATATTTTTGTTTCTCAGATGAAATATACCAAGACAATGCTCGAGAAGTTTAGGATGATGGATTGCACACCAATTGCTACACCCATGGAGAACAAATTGCAGTTATCTCGTTCAGATCCATCTCCTGAGCTAAGTGCCACTCTCTATCGGCAGCTTGATTAGGAGTCTCATTTACCTGACCTACACTAGACCAGATATCAGCTTTGCAGTGAGCTATCTATCCAGGTTCATGCAGGAACCCAAATTTTGTCATTGGAAAGTAGCAAGGTGCATTTTGAGATATCTCAAAGGATCAGTGGATCTTGGTCTAGAATACAAGAAGAACGACAACTTCTTCTTGACTGGATATTCGGATTCAGATCATGCAGGTAACATTGATGATAGAAAATCCACTTCTGGATTTGTATTCTTTATGGGATCTAGACCAATATCATGGGGAAGTAAGAAACAACACTTTGTTTCTCGCTCTTCCACAGAAGCCTGAGTATCGTTCTACAGGAGAAGCTGTCTGTGAAGTGATTTGGCTACGTCGCATACTAGAAGGACTTGGAATACCACAGGACAAACCGACCACCATGTATGTTGACAATGAAGGTGTTCTCAAACTTGTTCGCAATCCAGTGTTTCATGAGAGAACAAAGCACATTGAGGTTCAGGTTCATTTCATACGTGAGCATGTGTTGAAGCACAACATCCAGCTTCAATTTTGTCCAACAACTGAACAACGGGCAGATATCTTCACAAAGTCACTTGCACGTGACAAGTTCGAGTTGTTCAGAGAGTTCCTCTCCACATCCCTTGAGACAATGCACAATTAAGGGGGGGAATGTTAGGTTAATTATTTACCTAATATTATTAATTATGCATTTTATATAATAAATTATGGTTTTAATATAAATGTTGTTATATGGTTATATTTCTTCATAACCATCTAATTGTATTTATGTCTACATACAGGTGTAGTTATATTGTTTTAACAATATATTTGTAATTATTCATTTGTGCTTCCCGGATGTTATTGGAAGCTTATGTAATTTGGAATATGGTTGCACCTGTGCAACTTAGTTTCTTGTTTGTATTTGGCTGTGCAATATCTATAAATATTGCAGCCCATTCTTTGTAATGTTGGTTGATTGAGTTTAATAAATATAATCAGGCTTCCACCCCTGTTGCTCAATCTACAGTGTGTGGAAAGGGGAGTGAGAAATTAGACAAGGAATACCAAATTTGCTAGTATAAAATTAGATTCTCTCCAAGGTCGATTAGAAATTTCACATACATAATTAATTAGAAAGAAACAATAAGATTATTATGCCAATGACCAGAGGAACCATTCACACAAGGTCACACACATTCACGAGCCTTGAAAAGAAACAATCCCTTTCTTTATTCAAATTTTTATCAAGATGTACAATGTTGAAAATGGAAGGAAAATGGTGAAGGAAAGTGGAAGAATGTTATCTCTCTTTTATTTCTCAATTTATCTCTCTTTTGAGTGCCCAAAATTGGCAACCCTTAAGAAAAAGTATGCCACTACATTTCATAGAACAATAATGACTCTTCATTTACCCACCATGGTGACCTTTCATTTGTCCTTTCCATTCGTGACTTTTGACATTTTGAGGAAGAACAATAAGTCCCTGTTTATAAAATAAGGGCAACTTATTACATTTTAGACTATAGTCACTTTAATGAATAAGGCGAATGTCATGATTTCTCACAACAAAGAATTAGAAAAAAGGGGGAGAGAAGAGGAGAAATAATGAAGACAGAAAGGGAATAATGCTCCAAAACATGAATGGGAAAGCCTCTGCCTTTGAAGAAGAACCTGTCGAAGATGATCACAACCTCCTTCTTTAGCATGATGCATATATACCTCAGACTGCAACATAAGTGTTTAGAAACATTGTTGAAAGATTCCTTGATGTGAGCCTACGGTGACCATAGGCATTGCTCACGATGAACCTTTTTGATACTTAGTTGACCAAATTATTTAGCTCATTGAGCTCACCCTCATTGACTCACTTTGACCTAGCAAATGATGAAGATGGATCCATCTGTTGCGCCTTATGATGATCTTCTCTGATCACCTCTGTGAAGTTTTCAATTCTCTGTTTGAACCATGTAATCATCCCATTATCCGGTGGGAGTACAAAAAGTTGAAATATGGGTGAAAAAAAATCCATCTACAACTTTTTTCCCCCAAAACTGAAACTTTCTATTTTTAGTGTATGAGACCATAACCTGCCATTTTAGGACATATCACATATTTTGCTCCAATTTCACCCTTTAAACCTTCAGAAACACTCCATCCTCCTCCATTGCTAATGCACTGCTATTTTTAGCACATTTATATTTTTAGCAAGTTACTTTTTGGGGACTTGATATTTCAGGAAAGTTGTTATTTTTGCCTTACTTTCCATTTCACATCTTTCTTGATTGTTTTGAGTGATCAAACTTGTAATTCGGGGGGACTTTCCATTTATAGCATGTAGAAGAGCATAGGATATACTATTTTTAGAAATTGTTAAAAATGGCCTCGATTTGTGATGGGAACAACATTTTTAGATTCGGCTCATCATCACAAACTTGTGCTCCAATTTTCATCATGATTTGTTCACCGGAAAGCTCATAAATAAAAATTATTTTTTTTGCCCGATGAGAGCTTTGGGCACGGAGCTACCATGACATCCATTAATAGAGTTGTGAAGCTTTTTACAGGTTTTAATATCACCTCCAATTGCAATGAAATTAATTCCATTGGGATAGGTTTTTCATTTGGATTTTATGTTCACAATTTTAGCTTCATTCGACTGCTAGATTTATGGGAAATCTGATGAATGGGAGCTAGGGCACAAAATGAAGTTTTTGTTGAATTAAATAATCTAGGGAATCATTTAAATTCCTTGAATGTATACTTGATGGCCTCTGAAAATGAGGATTTCTGCAAAAATTATCATCTTGAACTATGCACCGGATTGTGAGATATGCTCATTTTACCATTTTTGTTCATGACGGTTTTCAATAGTGAAAAGACATGGTTTTGGCTTGAAATATTCTCTTTTATTTTTGTGGCAATGATGTAATGATGGAGAAATTATGATGAAGATTCCATGGAAGGTATGGATGTAGAAGCAATGGAGGAGAGCAAGGATTGCTGATAGTTGGAGATTTCATGTGGGTGCGTGAAGAAAAATTGGAAACAACAAGAAGCAACACGATAATAAGAAAAACTGAAATAATTTTAATGGATGGTGTTGGCTGCTCAAATGTGCACCCGCGTCTCAGATCTCCAAAGAGGGACTGAAGTGTGTGAGACCACAATGGAACTATCCCCAATTTGTGGGACCTTGCGAGATTGGGACGGATCTCTGGAGAAGGTTGTTCCTCTATCTATCTCTATTGCTACTGCTACTCCTAGTGTTGAAAAGGGAAACTAAGCTAAGAATGCCAAGGGACCAAGGAAAGAAGGATAACATGAAGTAAGCTACACTAAGAGGCGATAACACTAGAAAAGAAGGATAAACACTATCTGTTCTGAGCAAGAATGACAAGGAATGTGTAAGAGGAGGCTAGGCACGAGTAGCACAACAAAACACGCATTCACCAAATCGTCCTTATGGAACACAACCAAACATGGAACTGTAAGGTACCTGAAGTAGCACAACAATACACAATGCAAGAGAAAAGGAAAGAAGAAGGAATGTAAAAAATTCTAGGACAAAGAATAGTCACAAAATGATGTATCTATTACTTCCAAAATGCACAGAACTGTTACAATGATAAGGAGACCAATATCCACATGCAAGAGCCAAACATGGAGGTCTCCAACTCAGAATACAGAAAATATGGAGTCCTTAGCAACATACGTAAGGATCCAGGGTATCCAACATAACAAAAGAGCCTTGCTCTTACATTTATAGATGAATTCATCGAGGAATAAAGGAAAAGGGGGGAAAACCTGAATTCGTAACACAACCACCAACAAGAAGCATTCAGTGTCTGTAAATCTACTTGGAAATATGTGAAATACACTTCCCCATGCTTGTTTGACGTGTTGAAGACAAAAGAGATCGGATCATACTAAATTTGGTGGTTGGAGCAATCACATCTTCTCATCAATGTTCAGAGAGATGTTTTCCCAATTCTCACCTACCAGATCCACCAGAATTTGAAATTTGAATTTATGGCACTGTTGCTGATGTCAGCAGCTTTCTGACAAGTCTAGGCACACACCAATCCGAGCTATGTAGCTGATGATATGGTTGTCAGAAGATGTCAGAGTCGTCGGTGTATACAAGACACGTGGCACACATCGATTGGCTAAGATGGTGGCCAAATGTATAACTATTTTTCATTTCTGCCACGTGTTAATCATTCATTTGTTGTAAGGATTCAACACCCTATTGACGCACCCTGACTGGTCACGCATTGTACACTTAAGCATGTCAGAAGATGATCTGGCACAGAAGGTTGCATGGAGAAAATAGAGGAAAACACAGAGGGAGCACGCATGACATGCGCGGGGAGATGAATCAAACTGGTGAGTAGAGAACGTATGGTTAAGGCACAACTATTACAAAGAAATAGGTGCAACGCGCGAAGGGTCAAGGACTTAGGCGCGCTGGATGGGGAGAAACTGAATCGGTAGAAGGTGGACGCATGGAAGGAGGTCACGAGGAGAAGTGGAAGAAGGAAGGAAAGGGGTGCGTAGGTAAGCTGCGACCAAGGGAATGTGCCAAATGATTTTGAGCGCGCGTAACTTCTTTAAAAGATAACTTAGGGCCAGAATGTGTATGCAGGTTATCTAAATCACTAGGGGAGTTATTTGGATAATAGATGGGAAGGAGTGTACTTTCATGCACTGAAAGCACCAAGTAATTGGAGCACTTGGTGCAAAAAAATGTGCCTTGTGCCTATTGGGCCACTTGGCACGATGTGGTTGGTTGAGCCGGAAAGGTGAAGGGGCTAGGAAAATGTGCACAGGGGCCTAGATTACAAAAAAGGGATTAGATGAGGTCACATTGGGCTCCATGGGCCTAAACGTGAAGGGGGTGCATTTTCTTGCACCATGTGGACCAAATTCTTGGTGCACAAAAGTGTGCCACCCTCCCATCGGTCCATTTTTTCACTAAAAAAATGACTAACTCCTTTACCTTGTGGAACAACTTGTTGAGGCCATATCTTGAGTTACCGAAGGTGTTTTTTGACACTTATTTATATTATTGTGCATGAAAATGGCCTTCTAAATCCAATGGTGGTGGTATCATGCCTTGATTATTCCTAAAACCCCATGAAAAATGGGCTTTTTGTTTTGGTTTGAAGGTTGTGCTTGCTTAAAACTGGTTATAGACCAAATGCGCCTAGGAGTTGTGGAAACTCTGAGACCACCATCCTTTAGGGATATAAATTATCTTTCCAATGATATTTTTTGGCTCCTAATTCCTTACGGAACTCTCGGAATTGGTTCCTAAAGTGCAAGAGTTGTTTTGGCACTATGCACTGCTTAAGCCTTCAAAACCCACTTTTGTTGAAACTGCTCCAAAACTTGTGAAACTTCCCATAACATTCCAAAACTAATTGTGCAATTCTCTTGGTCCTATTATACACCTCCCTGATGATTTTCTACCTTTCATTCACTTTTGGGGGGTGTGCACAAGCCTTAAGAAGACCATAGAATGACCTTTGCCAAGCTTGTCAAAAGCCCTGTCTTGATGGATCTTGCCTTGGAAGTACTTGGAATGACTGGATATCATTAAATCACCTATGGGAAAACTAACATGACACATGGTACTACTTAGATGGATGTGATATGACTGACTTAGGGGTTAGGGTGATATGAAGGAAGGATCAGGATGTCCTTTGAGTAAATATTTTCAGGTAGGGTAGGGTTGTCATGCTTAAAAGTTGGTAATTATCTTGTTGCACATTTTCATGAAAACAATATATTATGGTTATAAGAATGAAATGAAGTGATGATGATAATATTCTCTTGTTTAACAAGATTTTTTGCTCCTGTTTCAAGTTAATGAAAAGGATACAAGAAATCAAGAAACCTAAAACTATGAGAGGGTTTAAGGCTACCTCCTGATGGGGATGATGATGATGAAGAAGATACGGGCATAAAATATCCTTTCCATGGTGAGCTCAATAAACTGCATAATAAAGAGAATCTAAACACAAAAATGATTAGTAGATAATATGGCGGGTTTCTTGACAAGGTCAATCCTGAGAAGTGATAACTTCCTAGGGATGGATGTCAACCCACTTTGATAAAAGATAGATAAAAATGATAAAGGATGAATAAAATGTAGATAACATAGATCTAATATATATTAGAGATGCTGAAATAAATATATGGTAATGTAAATGTTGATAAACAAAATCAAACTTGGTTGGGTCGACAACAACCCGAGACTGACTAGTATGGTTGATAGTGACTATTGTAGAGCTGATAAACAGATAGGTAGAAAAAAGACTTGGAACCTTCTCTAAGAGGCTAGATCTAGTGTTAGGATGGCGAGGAAGTAGAAGGGATGTAGAAAAATATATATCTGATGAAGATGATGATCGGGGCGATGGAAACTGAGTTGGGTTGATGGAGACTGAGGAAGGATTTGGTATTTTGATGAGTTGAATGGATGGGAAGAGGGATATGAAGAGGATAAAAGAGAGGTTGATGAAATGATAGATCTCCAAGATAACCTACGGACCTGCAAGAAAGAAGTGACAAATAGAAATAATGATTCCAAAATAAATTCAAATCTTCAAACCTTTATGGATAACATGCAAAGATTCTAAGAAAACTCCAAGTTGATAGTTGATGCTCCTGATAAGGGAAAGAACACATCAAGCTCGCAAGATAGATGAAACATCAAAGGTTTATGACCTTTTGAGAGGAGGGGCAGAGATATATTCATAACATTGATGGTGACATGTATGGGTCACCAGCGACTACGGCAGACCATCCACTTGGGCGGTAGAGATGGTGATTTACATGCTAAAAATGGTCTTAAAGGGGATAAGATTCGAGAGTTATCTATTTTGAGGGATAGTGGTGCATGAGGAGAATAAATGTTAGTGGGGGATAATAATACATTAAATGGGCGTAAGGGGAATCCTAGGAGCCATAAATAGGGGTATTTATGGGTAGAATCCTAGGAAAATGGATAGGTTTTAAGGGTAATTTAAATATAATTAGAGGTGGATAAATAATGATAATATTAAGATGAGATTAGGATGGGGATTAGGAGAAAATGGGAACTAGAGAAAATAAATGGGATGGTAGGAGAAGAATAGAAATTTGAACTAACAAGGGAAATATGAATGTGTAAGGTGATAACAAAGGGGAGAAAACGCGGGATGGGGGAAAGGGTACCAAAAATTGGTGTCTACATTTTCCTCATTTTGTCAAGTGGTTTGTGTTAAGAAATCTATGAAACAAGAACAAGAAATAATGAGAGGTGATTATTGATGTGGTCCCCCCAGACTAGGGATCGATGACACGAAGGGGAATCAATTAATAGTTTGAAAGAGATGAATGGAGAAAGGAGGGAAAAAATGGAACGAATGGAAAGGGATAGAAAGATGCCCCAAGTGAAGGAGGGTGACCATCGATAGGATAAAAATCAAAATAAAAGAAAACAAAAATATGGTGGTGACCTTGGAAACACATCGATAGGGACATAGCATGGCCTGCGATGGAGGCGACGTTAATGGCCTATGGACCTTGTGAGATGAAAATGATCACTACGAGATGGAGGTAAAGCAATGGGAATCCAATCAGATGGATGTACAATCTGTGGGAACAATGGATCAAAGGAAGACATCAAAATATGCACAAATAAATGTGAGGATGGTCAAGACAATGGTTTGATGGATGGCTGGTAAACAAAGTGGAGTAAAAAGAGTATATGTTATCCTTCAAATGTGAGGAAGCAAAAATATGTGTCCTAAGGGGGGATGAAGATAAAAAAATATGGCCACAATAGTGGGATTTAAGATGAGTGACGACGCCTCGAAAAAGGAACAAAGATGACTGTAGAGCGGGCTGCGCGATGTGATGAAAGATGTGCAAAATAGATAGATAGTCCAAAAGATGGAAAAATGATATACGCATGATAAACCAATGTGTTATGGGTGACATAAAATCCTGAAGTGAAAGAAAGGATAATTTGATGAGGAGTTTGGATTAGATGGGATAAAAGGAGTGAAATAGGGTTGGGTCGACATCGGATGGGGCGAGTTGACAATGACTTGGCTTGGGCATATCATGAGTTATGGATGTATGTCATGGAGAGGGGATTAGTATTGGACGTAGGATTTTTATTGAATTGATGGGCCTATGAGCATATAGTTTTGGTGAAGCTGACAGAGCTTCCATGGGTGACAAGAGATCACATAGAGTTGGTTGTGGGATTCCTACGGTGGAGAGTCGATGAGGCTCGTGGATATAGAGAGGATTGGGGAGAGGATTGGTATAAGGAGCAGTTGGGGAGATTGGATGTGGAGGCAGTTAGATGGAGGTCGTATAGAGGGTTTCACTGAATGAACTAACATAGATATACAACTAGCGGGGATGAGGAGGGTGATATGGGTGTAGGGGTGGAGGCCGGAGATGGTGGAGGTAGTGTAATTTACACAAGTGATGAAATAGTTTGGGTTGGTTTAGGTGATGCCAAGGGAACCAACTATATACATATGAGAGGAGATAAAGAGGGACCTGCCCATCCTTGTGATGGTGAACCAGTTGGTGGAGGAGGGGGGCCATGGGATATTAATAAAGATGATTTCAAAGTTGGATAGGGATTTGTAGACTGGATGGTGGAGGCATGGGAAACCCAAGAAGCTAAAGAGAGGGTACATATAGAGGGAGAGGTGGCGATGCTGGTAGGAGCCGAGGTAGCAGCACCTATAAGAGTAGAGGGTGGAGATGGAGTAGCTGATGGGATGGCCCGATTGCAGGCAGAGTTGGATATAACTCGCTAGGAGTTGGAGAGGATGCACTAGGAGAGGTACCTGGTTATACAACAACGAGACATGTACCACAAGTAGAGTGAGGTCCTACGTGAAAAATATGGAGATTTGGGTAATGCATCGGAGGTGATGGAGGGTGAGGCTCAGGAGCCTCATAGGGAGCTGGACAAATGGATCCACCTAGTACTGTGACATTGGAGCAGTACCAAGCCTTAGGCAAGGAGGCGCACTACTATGAGATCATTGTCATGATCAAATTACTGGATGTACCACATTATGTAACATATATGGATGGGAGGAGAGAAACTCAGAAAGAGGCATCAGGGAGCACGATGAGCATGGCGCAATTAAGGAGTGATGGATAAGATGGAGGAGCAGATAGTGGGAAGATGTCCACACTAGGAAGACTTAGGATATCTGATTTGGCGTTCATTGATTACCGAGTGAACATTATATGTATATTTTGATGATTTTATGTATATATTTTGAGATAGATCCCAATAGATGCCTATCACGGATGTCTAAACAATTTGATGATATATATATATATGATGATTTGATTTTGATGTGATTAAGACCCTTTTAGCGTGTAAAACACCATCTACATTTCCCAAGTGGATGGTATACCATGGTCTTCGGTGACCCATTTGGATTGTCGTCGACCCTATTAATACACCTCTACCCCTCCTCTCAAAGGTCAAAAAATCTTGGGTGTTTAATTTATCTTGCAAGTTTTTTGTGTTCTTTCCCTTCTCAGGAGCTACAATCATCAACTTGGAGTTTTCTTAGAAACTTTACATGCTATCTATGGAGGTTTGAAGATTTGAAGCTTGCTTAGAGACCATATTTTGCTTCATCACCTCTTTTTTATAGGTCTACATGTTATCTCAGAGCTCTGTCATTTCATTAGCCTCTCTTTGATCCTCTTCGTATACCTTTTCCCATACATTCATCTTATCAAAATCTCAAATCTTGACCTAATCACTGTCAACCCAGCTTAGTGGTCATTGACCCAATCATCATCTTCACCATATCTTCCTTTTTCTACATCCCTTATACCTCCTCACCATCCTAACACAAGATCTAGCCTCTCAAAATAGGTTCCATATTTGTTTTCTACTTATCTATTGATCATCTCTGCAGTGATCGTCGTCGACCCAACCAGGTTTGATTTTGTTTATCAAAATTTACATTATCAAATATTTGTTTCAGATTTTTATCTACATCCACTTTATCCATTATCATCTTTATCTATCTTTAATAAAAGTGGGTTGATATCCATCCCTAAGAAGATATCAATTCTCGGGACTGACCTTGTCAGGTAACCAACCATATTATCTACTAATCATTTTTGTGTTTAACTTCTCTTTGTTGTGTAGGTTATTGAGCTCACCGCGGAAAGGATATCTTGTGCCCGTGTCTTCATCATCGTCATCATCCCAATCAAGAGGTATCCTTAAACCCTTGCATAGTTTTTGATTTTCTTGAATTCTTATATCTCTTTCATTAACTTGAAACAAGAGCGGGAAATCTCGTCAAACAAAAATTGGTAGTTCTTTTTATTCCTTTATCTTTCAAAGAAGAAGTCGAGGAATGTGGTATTTTAGTATGTATTTCATGTTCTTCATAGGTTGTACGAATGGTTCTAAGTATGCCTTGTATACATTCTAGAATATGTTAACCTCATCGACTCTACCTAAGTATGCTTTCAATTATGATAAGGCTTGCATTAATTTAACAAAATCATCCTCACCTATAGTGTTTATGACTAGTTTCTAGAGACATATAACATCTTGTATATTCTAGACCAATATTTCAATGATCCCTCAACCTTTGTGTATGTACTATAGAAAAGTGTTGTGTAATGTATTTGTTTCCTAGTCACATAATCTACAACTCACACTACTTTAAGCTTGTATGGACATTTAAAATTCTTTTTTTAATCTATTACATTTATCTCCTGTGTTTTCAAACTCCTAGCCAACTATATGTTTGTATGATTGTCATTCATGGTTTTCTAATCTAGCAGTTCAAAGGCAATTTACTTTGCTTTAGTCGAGTCTTTGTTTAAGAGATTTATATATTGAGAAATATTTTTACTATGCCCTTAGCCTCTTTATTTTTTTAAATCACCTAAATTTTAACTTTTTGCCTTGCTCTTACCAATTGGTGACTAGTTTTCTAACCAAAGTAGTTAGTCTTACATGCTCGATCATAACTTGGTAACTTATGGCTTCAATGACAAGCTTAGGAGATTTTCTCAATATGTTGTTTGATATTGTGTAATTTTTGCTCTAGTGTAGTCATTTTTTGGTCAAATTTTACTGCAGTTATTCCAATTTTCTTGAAGCATGTATACATCCTCTATCTACTCTTTCTTCCTTTCTTCTTCCTCAATACTTTTTACTTCAACTTACTTAATTGTTCTCTTTTTTCTCACCATCTTCATCTTTGTGATTTCAAACCTCTTCATCTTGTCTAATTTTCTTGATGTCCCTAATCTTCTTATTAGTTTTCTTCTTTTCGACTTTGTATTTATGTTCATTCTCCTGTTAGGTTGTGGAGCTAAATAGCTTCACTGGAGCATGCATTACAAAGTGACTAGGTTACACAGTGACTGACATCGGTCAGTTATCAACCAACATGGGTCAAGAAGTGATCGGCATCGGTCAGGCAATGACCGACATCAGTCAGGCAGTAACTGACATTGATTACATGTATGGGAGTGTTTTATTTATAAGTCATGAGATTTAATATAGCTTTTATTTTAAATCAAATTTATTGGATGTAATTGCATGGCTATTATGACCTAAGTTTGTCTAGGCTTATATAAGATAGAAAACTAGGGTTAGAGTGAAGAAGTGAAGAAGAGCATAATCCTTGGTTGAAAAGATGAAGAAGAAGAAGAAGAAAAAGAAAAAGTAGATTACAAAAAGACAAGAGCTTTCATAGAGAGAAGTTGAACATAAGGAAAGTGTAGGTACTACTATTGGTTTCCAAGATGGTAATACCTTCTACTTATTTCATTTGTATTATTTAGTCTCATGTAATGGCTTGCATATTATGCAAAGAAATTAGTGTTTCTTCTTGTTAGAGAAGAAGATAGGTTGTTGTGATATCTTGTTATTGCTCATTCTTGTAGATCCACATGTTGTGAGATCTTGTATTCTAAATTCATGAGATCATGATGTATTATTAATCCATAGAAGAATCTAGTATTGTAGAGGAAGTTGTCTTCATGTTTGCACAGGTTGAGTCATAGATCCATGGAGATCACTTATTTCTTGGTGCATGGTTACGGTTGCACAGATAGACCTTTACTAGAGGTCTTGTTTGCAAATTCATGCAGATAGTGAGAGATTGGTTGCACATTGGCAATGAAGGGTACTTCAGTATGTGAGCCTGGTGGTGTATTGAGGAATAAATTGTAAGAACTTAGTCAGGTAAGATCAATAGTCCCTAGTTATCTGAAGGAGATCTATAGGTGGTGGTTTGGAGGCAAGGATTTAGTGTATTCAGGTAGATTAGTTTAGAGATCTAGGAGAGAAGAGATACTCTTGTAGAGATTTTTACATGTACTCTTGTATTGAAGAGTTGGTCTATACCTCTTGTTATATTATATATCTGATATCTCTATCATTGGTGGAATAGCCCACATTGGGTGAACCATGGATACATGTTTTGTTATGTAATTACCTAGGTACTTTATTTACCTTTATTGTATTTATCCTCACCCACTTATGTGTGTGGATATTTATTTTTATTTATTTAGATATTAGGGGGATATTATCTAGTTGTTAGGTATAGTTCTTTCCTTGATCTATGGTATTGACTAGATCCTTGATGTCTAGTTCTTTCCTAAATCTATGGTCTTGACTAGTTCTTTGATGACTAGTTCTTTCCTTGATTTATGGCTTGATCTATGACCTTGACTGGTTCTTAGATTGTTATTCCTTGCCTATATAAGCAAGGCCCATTCTCATTGTATTTCATTGAGTTCCATAATAATATATGATATTGTTGCTCATTTGTTTGCAAAGGTTTATGTAAAGTTATTCTGGTGAATTGCTTTCATCTTATTGATTGTGGTGTTTGATTAGCATCTGAGTTCTTGGCTTGGTATGATCTGGTTATCGTTCCTTTTATGGTATCAGAGCAGGAGATTGTTGTTGACATCCATCTGTAAGTTTCATTTTGCAAACATTATTTTTGTATATTCATATATTGGGATTTGTTGTATTTTTTTGTTGTTGCGTGCATTTTTATGCAAAATAGAGCCTTCCATTGGATTCGGAAGGTGGAAAAACCCTAAGATGACTGTAAACTCGACCATTTCTGGAGGTAGTCATTTTTTGAGTTTTTTGTTGTTATTATAGAGGTATGGATTGCGTTCATCTTAGAATCCGTGTCAGCAAGGAAAAACCCTAAAATTATTTTTCTTGGGTTTTTTTGGGTTTTCGAGATCTACACTGGGTTTTATTTTCTGTGGTGCAGTATTTTTGGGTTGGCGTCTGCAAAGCAACATCTGTTTCTTTCCTTTTTTAGCTAAGGGGTACTGTCAGGCGAAAAATGCAGGTCATATTTCGACCATTTTAGGAAATTCCAATTAAATTCTTTCTTTTTGGGAATAGTGTAGGTGAATACATTAAAATCCTTAGCCCTTGGTCATATGGTATGGTCATATGAGGGCTTAAAGCTTGTGATTCCTACTAGTAGGTGCTTAACTCCAACTCCCTTTCATTTTATTTGTGTGGTGAAGGCAAGAGTATTTTATTTTGTTTTAGTTGCAACTAAAATAAATAGTGGGGCATAAATTGAAAAGCTTGTATCTTTTGATCGGTAACTCGGATTTTAGTGTCATTTTTTTACAAAAGAGCTTGTTTTTTTGCTCTTTCCATTGGAAATATTTATTTTAAGAATTTCACTATAATTATAAAGTGTCATATTGTAACATGCACTCATTATAAAGTGCCAAATCTGGGGGGGCTCTTGTTGCATTGCTTGGGGGTCTTGTTGCATTGCTTGGTTCTTGCATTTCTTTTGGTGATTTTTTGAGAATGGCATCTTTATCTACTTCTGCATTAGATCATGTTGAGCCATTAACAACACATAATTACCACACATGGAAACCAAGAATGGAAACAATAATTAAGTGGAAAGGATTATGGGCTTTAACTTCTTCAAAACAACCAGTGTTCACTAGAGAATATGAGAAATTTCAGTACCAATGCAAATTTGATGAGTGTATGGGTTTGATAGGAACTTATGTAAGTGATAGTATTTTGTTTCATTTGGAAAAATGTGACTCTCCTTTCAAAATATGGGAGAAATTGGAGGATTTATTTGGTAAGGTGGATCATATGAGAGCCATGCAACTTGAAATTGAGATCACCTCTCTTAATCCTAAAAATTTTCCAACAATTATAGACTATCTTACCAAGTTCAAGCATTTGTTGACACAATTGAAGGGGAGTGGAAGAGATAAGAAAGATGAAGAGTGTGTTTACTTGATTCTATCCAAGTTGAGAGGACCATTCCAAATATTTTCTTCTACCTTTTTCTCTAGCATGGATGCCTTAGGTGACACATTCAAAATGCCTGACTTAGAAACATTTTGTGAAAGACTTACTAGGGAAGAATCCAAATTGTCTCACCTTGAGTCTTCCACCTCTTAAAAGGAATTAGTTGCATCTAATCCTAAGGGAAAGGGAAAACCAAAAAGTAAAACCAAATCCACCCCTTCTCCATCTCAAAGTGCTCCTAAACCCAAAGAAAACAACTCTAAACCCAAGGAGTCTTCTAAATCCAAGAATAAGTCTAGCCTTTCATGCTCTTTTTGTGGGGGTATTGGTCATGAAGAACATAGGTGTTATAAGTGAATGCAAGCCTTAGAGGATGCAGTCAAGAAACAAAAATTTCTATCTCCACTCCACCTCCTTGTAATCAACATGGAAAAGCACTTAATGTTGTTGGGAGATCTCAGTCACCACTTGGAGATAGTTGGGTTATAGATTTTGGTACTTCTCATCACATGACTTCTTCCAAGGAGTCTTTTGTTTCTCTAGGTTTGAGTTCTACTTCCAAAATTGAGGTTGGAGATTCTTCCTTTCTTTCTGTTGAGGGAAAAGGTGATATACACCTTGATGGTGGTAGTATCCAAGATGCACTATATGTTCCTAACATCACCACAAATTTCTTTCTGTATATCAAATTTTTCATTCTGGTCAAGGTAAAAAAATGACTTTTACACCACATGGGGCAGAAGTACGAACTTTTTTGGAGCCTCATTCACTTGTTTCTCAAGGTATTGTTGATCATAGTTCTAGACTATATCACTTTGAGGGTTTTGATGACACTTCCTCTATAGGGACATGATTGGTTTCTCATGCAGATTCAGAGAGTAAGCTTTGGCATGAAAGATTTGGACATCTCAATTACAGATATTTGAAGGAGTTGAGCACTCATGGTATGGTTGATGGTCTTCCTAGAGTTTCTTGTCTTGAGGGAGTTTTTCATGGTTGTGCATTAGGGAAACAACACCAAGATCCATTTCCTAAGAATTTTTCTAAGAGAGCTTCTTCACCACTTGAGCTTGTGCATTGACTTGATGGTTTTTCCTACCCCCTCTTTCAATGGAGCTAAGTATGCACTTACCTTTATTGATAATTTCTCGAGGCGTACTTGGGTTTATTTTCTCAAGTACAAAAGTGATGTTTTTTCACACTTCAAAGTCTTCAAGGCTTTGGTCAAGAAACAATCTTCTAGTTGCATAAAGAACCTTCGTACTGATAATGGGGGGGAGTACTTCAACAATGAGTTTTCTAATTTTTTGGCAACTCAAGGCATTATTCACCAACATTTTGTTCCTCATACTCCACAACAGAATGGCTTAGCAGAATGGAAGAATAGAACTTTGAAGGAAATGGCTAACTGTATGATGCATTCTAGAGATTTACCTCCTATCTACTGGGTAGAAGCAGTTAATTGTGCTAACTACATTCAGAATCACACACCACATAGAGCACTTGAGCATTTGACTCCAGAGGAAGCTTGGTCCAACACTAAGCCAGATGTCTCATTTTTTTGAGTCTTTGGGAGCCATGCTTGGGCCTTTGTGCCAAAGAAGAAAAGGAAAGCTTTGGATAAGAAGAGAAAACCCTTGATCTTTGTAGGGTATTGTGAGGACATGAGAGCTTATCAAATTTTAGATCCTGATACTCATGATGTTATTTTTTGAACACATGTTCAGTTTGATGAGTGCTTCACTCCTCATGATTCTTCATCTTCTTCCATGCCTTCTTCTTCTTCATCTCATCTTGAGGATCCTTTCTTTGAGGAGGTTGATGAGGAGGTTATAGATGTCATTGAGGATCCTATTCCCACTGATGTTGTCACTATGCCTAAGTGGGCTCGTACTATAGTTTCTGAGGCAACACCTTTCATACAGGATCTTCCACCCACTAGGCATCATCATGCACATTCTATAGGTTCTGGAATTTTGTGTCAGGTAGTTTCTGAGGATCCACAGTCTTTTTCAAAGGCTCATGGGATACAGGAGTGGGATGATGCGATGACAGCTGAGTATTCTTCTTTGATGAAGAATCATACTTGGGATTTGGTATCTCTTCCTAAAGGAAGAAATATGGTTAGGTGTAAGTGGGTATACCGAACCAAATATGTAGCTGATGGGTCCATTGACAAGTATAAGGCTCGTCTTGTTGCAAAGGGTTTTTCACAAGTTGAAGGTATTGATTACTCTGAGACTTTTGCACCCGTTGCCAAGATGGATTTTGTATACCTTGTACTTGTTATTGCTGCATCACAGGGGTGGCCTGTATACCAGATGGATGTGAAGAGTGCCTTCTTACATGGAGATTTACAAGAGGAAATATACATGGAGCAACCTACTGGATTTGTTCAGGATTCTTCTCTTGTTTGTAGGCTCCGAAGGTCTCTCTATGGTCTCAAACAAGCCCCTCAGGCTTGGTATGAGAAGATGGATTCTTTTCTTCTATCTACTAGTTTTGTTCATTGCCACTCTGATCATACAGTGTATCTCCAACATGTTGGTGAGGATATTGTGATACTTGTCTTGTATGTTGATGATCTGTTACTTACTGTAAGCTCTTCTTCCCACATTCAGACTATTCAGAGGGCTCTTTCTACACAGTTTGACATGACAGATCTTGGGTTATTGCATTATTTCCTTGGTTTGCAGATTTCTCAGATAGATTCAGGGATTCATTTGAGTCAACAAAAGTACACCCATGATCTTCTTCAGCACTTTGATATGGCTGATTGCAAGCCAAGTCCATCTCCTTTTCAGTTTGGGGTTACTCTTACTTCCACATGTACCACTCCACTTTGTGATCCTACATTGTATAGGTAGTTGGTTGGAAGTCTCATGTACTTGACCCATACTCACCCTGATATTTCATTTGTAGTAGGGCTTGTATCTCGGTTTGCACATTCTCCTCATAGTAGTCACTGACAGGCTGCTAAAAGGATTTTGTGCTATTTGCAGGGCACTTCCCACTTTGGCCTACACTACACTAGGGGTTCTACTCAGTTGGTTGGATATACAGATTCAAATTGGGCAGGTTCTATTGATGACAGGTGTTCCACTTCTGGCTATCTTTTTTGTCTTGGTTCTTCTCCAGTTGCTTGGGCATGTAAAAAACAACAGGCTATTGCACTTTCATCTTCAGAGGTAGAGTACAAGGCAACAGTTACAGTGAGTCAAGCAGATTCTTTGGCTTTGATAGTTATTGACAGAGTTTGGATTCCCACAGGATTCACTGACTGTACTTTGGTGTGACAACCAAAGTGCAATTCACATTTCTCGCAACCCAGTTGAGCACCAGCAGACCAAGCATATTGAGATACACATCCACTTCATTCGTCAACACATTCAGGATGGAGTTCTTTTCTTGGAGTACATTCTGACTCAGCAGCAGGTTGCAGAACATCTTTACGAAGCCTTTTGCATCACCTCGCTACCTTGAGTTACGTGGAATGCTTGGGGTTTCAGAAGTTGTTCTTGGGGGGTGTTCGTGAGAACATCTTCCTTCTTCTTCTTCTTCTTTCTCTTTCCTTCTAGCAGGATTCTTTCCTTCTTTTGGTTTGATATTTCTTCATGGATATATTGTACATGAGTACCTCATCAGGCCTAGTTTCGGGACTCATACTGTGGACATGCCACTTCTATTTTGGCCCCTAGCTTCACTTGAGGGGGGTGTTAGAGTAGGTATTTACCTTAGCTCATGTTCACCTAGGTACTTTATTTACCTTTATTGTATTTATCCTCACCCACTTATGTGTGTGGATATTTATTTTTATTTATTTAGATATTAGGGGGATATTATCTAGTTGTTAGGTATAGTTCTTTCCTTGATCTATGGTATTGACTAGTTCTTTCCTTGATGGTATTCTAGATCCTTGATGTCTAGTTCTTTCCTAAATCTATGGTCTTGACTAGTTCTTTGATGACTAGTTCTTTCCTTTATTTATGGCTTGATTTACGACCTTGACTGGTTCTTAGATTGTTATTCCTTGCCTATATAAGCAAGGCCCATTCTCATTGTATTTCATTCATTTCCATAATAATATATGATATTTTTGCTCATTTGTTTGCAAAGGTTTATGTAAAGTTATTCTCACGATTTTTTTTCATCTTATCGATCGTGGTGTTTGATTAGCATCTGAGTTCTTGGCTTGGTGAGAGGGTGTACCCATAGTTTCCTTAAACTATATCATTAGAAACTATTATCTTCGCTCCCCTTAGAATTTTGAGCATCTCCCTCTTATATGCATATTCCTCTCTTTCTTGTGCATCCTTCTTATTTATGGGAACCTTTTCCTATTCTTAGTTTAATTCCTCTCAAATCATGAATTCCCTTCTTATTGTGTTGAATTTCCATCCTTGTACCTTAAATTCTTCCCCCAATCACGACTGTTATACTAACCTTAATGGGATTTGTTTCTTCTTTGAAATGTCCCCTCTATTAGATCTTCTTTTCATTTACAAGGTTTCTTATATGCCTTCCTCAATTCCTGTCAAGTTTAATGATTTCAAGTGTAGTTCATATTTGATATCCACCCTTACTTCTTTGAGGCCTTTCACAATGTTAATTATCATTTTCTCCTATGTTACATTATCTATCTCAACTATGATCATGAGGGAGTAAGGTAAGCATGATAATTGTATCATACCTTCATATTTTAACTTCTTAGCCAATGATTGGGATTTATTATTGTTTTACAAGTGTACCACTCTAAATTTTCAAGTATATAAATATTTTATCTCATGTCTTTTAGTGCAATAAAGTGTAATTTTACCATATTTACCTTCAATTCATCAAATTCAAGCTTAGCAAACCAACTTGACATCCTAGGATATCTTTTGACTCGGGACTCACATCAACCCTAATGTGTAGAGCTATTATTTTCTTCTTTGTTCTTCCTAATTGCTCCTTTGTCTTGATTTTTTTATTCTTCAGCGGATTTGGCTTATGTGACAGGGGAGTTCTAAGGTATTCCTACTTTTAATTACATTGGCCCTTTAGTGTGTAATGGTTCAACATGATTGGGAATCATCATGTATTTCATGCTCAAATTTACTTTGGTAATATCCATGTTGATAAAGAATGGAAGATATCCTATGTCCCCAGGTTTATCTCTATCCGGTTGCGCTTAGGGGAGAATACTTCTTCCAGGATGGGCTGCTCTATAAAACAAGAAACTTTGTGTGCCTAAGGGGGAAAGAGTTCATTTGATGAGGGAAGAAAACACATCTAAGGTGGTTGGTCATTTTGGTGTGACAAATATTGTTGGACATTTACAGGGGTATGTTTATTGGCCAAACATGCAGGCATAAGTTGCCAAATTTATTAGGGGTTGTGTTATATGTAGTAAAAGCAAGCCTAGTAAGAAAATTTTGGGTTTATATATGACATTAAAATTTCCCTTCGGGCCATAGGAGAGCATCTCCGTGGATTTTGTGGGTGGTTTTACTACTTCCAAGAAAGGGTATGTTTTATATTTTTGTGGTAGTAGACCAATTCAGTAAAATGTGTTATCTCATTCCTTGCAAGAAGACCATTAAAGTCAGTGATACAGCTGAGTTATTGTTTACTAATGTGTGGGTTCATTTTGGTTTGCCTAATTCTATTGTGTCAGACAAGGACTCATGGTTCATAGTAAATTTTTGTTCTACTTTGTGGGAGAAGATGGATACTAAGCTGAAAAGGTCTACCACTTTTCATCCACATACAAATGAGCAAATGAAAGTGGTCAATTATAGCTTCGTTCAAATCTTGAGAGGGTATAACAAGAAACATCCTAAGACTTGGGATGAGAATTTGGTGTATATCTAACATTCTTATAAAAGGGAAGTTCATGATTCTACCAGCGAGACTCCTTTTGAAACATGTTTTGGTTTTTTGCCTAAGAGTGCATTTGATGTTGTTTTGAGATTATTATATAAAGAAAACGAGAAAGTGGATCTAGAAGTCCACAAGGTTGAGAAGTTCATTGAGAAAATTTAGCAAATACACCTCCAGGTACATGAGAGGTTGAAAGAGTCACAAGGCAAGTACAAAGTAAGGCATGATCACCACATAATTGAGCATTCTTTCCTTATTGGTGACAAGGTATGGTTGTACTTGAGTAGAGAAAGGATACAATGTAAAGCTAAGAAACTCAAGCCTCTTTGATATGGCCCTTTTGAAATTTTAGAATAAGTGGGTAAGAATGTGTTGTCGATAAAAAATAGATCGACAACCAATCAACCCCTTTGCCTAACACAAAAGGTCAGGACATAATCAAACCGATTTAATTGTAATTATACTTAAGAATTGGCTTAAGCTTGGGTAGTTTAACATAGGTTCAATAATGATTCAACCTAAGATTTGGGAAGTTTGTATTTCTAGCAACAAAGATAATATACACACATCAATGAAAATACAAACAAAACACATCAAAAGATGAAACAAAACCACTAAAATATTAATTAGATTGATAAAGAGATTTACCTTTAACTTGATGACTTTGTAAGCAAAATAATTACTCATAAATCAAATTGATTTTCTATATCAAATATATGTTATCAACCTTTTTCGACAGAGTGAGACCTATTGGTCATCTAACCTCCTGAAAAGGTGAAAACTTTGAGTGATATCTTATAATCTCTTATTTGCCATGAATTTGAAATGATATTATGATATTGAAGATAAGAACACAACAACAATTTAAAAAGGACAGAAAATAAAAGATATCAACATATGAACATATTTACACAACTGATGAGATAAAAATTTCAGATATAGACATGATGAAGAGAAACAATGATTTTGCATTAATGAAAGAAATTACAATGATCACTAAAACATCATCTTAACAAGGTCATGATTCAAAATCAAAGCCAGCATGGCTGCAAATTACATTTATTGTGATATCAAAATGAATATGTCATCAAGACTTGCTCTAGATATCAATAGATGAAAATCTGACGATCAGTTAGAATAAAATGCAAAATAATTAAGAGAAATAATATAAAATCTGGATATACTTGCTTCATTTAAACTTCATACTTCAAACCTCAAAATAATTTTATCACAACACGTGTAAGATCACTTGACTTCAAAAGCATTGCACATAAATAGTTTTAGAATGAATTAACCTTCAAAAATAGCTGCAATACCTTAATTTCTCATCCTTTGTAAATTGAATCCTCTAATTCCTTTTATAACATCTTCTTAAACATAATCAATTATAACCGATTGCATTATTTTAAATGAATAACTTATAACTTTATAATAAGTCTTCATTCTTAACTTAAGTTAAACTTCATAATAAAATATAATTATAACCATAGACTTGGGTCACTTCTATGAAAGTATAGTGTGAATGACAGTTCCAATTTCTTCCTCCACTTCCAATTTAAATCTCATGTCACCACATCTTGTCAGGTTTAGGTCACTACAACAGAGGACCTAATCCATAAATGCTTCAGTGATCATCTCGACATATGCATATGGGAAGTATAGAGAATGATACCATTCCTTTCTCCACCAATTTAACTTCTTCCAACTTGTCACCTTAGCACAATGAAGAGGACCTAACATGCTTAGAGGTAACATGAGTCAGTAAGGCTTGGTATCAAGTAATGTAGAGGTACATGACAAGACAAGGAGTACATAGATTGGACAAACTTATTAGAAGAGGTCTGCGTTATGATCAACATGTGCATGCTCAACATTGTGTAAAGGAGGATTATTAATGTTGCGAGAAGGTTGGTTACGTGGATAAGATTCAATTACTTGTAGGACCTCATGAAGGCATGGTTCATCAACATCGAAATGGATAGAAACACGTGTAGGGCCATGTATAATAAAAGGTTTACCTCCTCTTAAGCGTATTAGTTCCCCTTCGGCCACCCCTAGGTGAACCCCTCTGCCACTGTGATTACACCTCAGAAACTATTGTGACCCAAGAGTGATGTGACACAGACCTTCTAGAACGAAAACCATCCCATCTAGACATGATTAGTGCTGAAAAGGAGAGGTAGTTACCAAGTTTTAGCATGCAATATCATTAACTTCTCAAATAGAGTCACCAATCAAAACCATAAGTGACAGTCATTGAAAAAGATAACATTCAACTTCCTGAAGGAAAACCATGCTTCTATATGTTCTGTAGAACCATTTTATTCCAACTATTGATATTCATTTCCATAAATTTGATCAAACAGTCAAAGAAATAAAAAATAATACCATCTCTGTTTGGAATCAACCACATGACTATATCATTTCGAGATCTTACAATGTGAATTTTTGAAACAAGAAAAGCCTCAAAATACGCATCCATAGGTGACAAACCGACTGACTCAAAATGCTATACTATTTCCATCTTATAACTACCATTGAAGCTCATATATAAATATATCAATAAAAATTATATCTCCAAAACTTTATCACTGCTTCATTAAAGAAAAATGTCATAAAACGAATGCATGCATCATATAATATTTGTTACAGACTATAAAGATTCAAAGAACTTTTTTTATCAAATATTTGAAATGAAACCACAGAGCTTCAAGCCTTATTATACAACCAATATTTTTTATATAGAAACAACTGACTAATGAATTGAAATCTTAATATTAACTGAAAACTGATTTCGTTTTGATTAAAAAGAGACATTTGCTTCTACCTAGAAAAATAATAATATTTATTTCTTAAAATGAGCTATTGGAATAATCAATACCCAAATTGTTGTCCATTAAATATGAACTATTGTAACTCGAAAGGAACAAATTTCAACATTTATACAACGAATGGACTAAAATATTGACATGCATGCTTCAAAATATAAACAAGAACTTAAAAGAATCATTATTTTCCAATATACAGATGATATCTACTTCACTGCATGAAGATTTTATTTGAAAAGACAAACTGGGTATGCAAAATATTAACTTGGGCAAGCTCGAAATTTTCATAGGTAAAATATCCAATAAACTTCTACAAATACCATTTGAATTCGTTTACTCATAAGCCAACTTCAAACAAACAAATAAACACATACTGTCAAGAAAAAAAGTTCATACCTGTTGACATCTGACACGTATTTGCTAAACTGAAAACACAAGCTCGAAGCCACACTCGCATAGAACCATAAACTCCCAGCTTCAAAAAATTCTTCCAATGCAAAAACAAAAACAACCCAAAATTCGAGTCATTACCTTGTTCAATGTTCATACGGGTGCATTGAATGCCATTAACTTGCCACCACCACTTCTCCCACTACATTCTTGCCAACTCATGTTGTCCACTCAAAATTTCCCTACTTTTGAGAAGTTGAAAATTGAAAATTTTAAGTTAAACGCCTTCTCTGTTGTCCTGGTAATGTGAAAAGTCAAAAAATTTGGAAAGAATCTACGTTTTTTGTGTCATTTTGTGTGATTTTCGGGCCCGTCGGACATTTTTGTCCCAAGTGTCCCAAGTTCATTCGGGCTCTCTGTTCGCCGATCGGCCGATTTACCCGAAGTCCGTTTCTTTCGGGCCCGTCGGAACTTTTTGTCCCAAGTGTCCCAAGTTCACCCAGGCTCATTGTTCCCTTTTCGTCCGATTCGGCCGAATCGCGTACTCCGCGTACTTTCGTCCCTCATGTCCCAGAAGCATTTGTGCATACTTTTCCCGCATCGCCCGTATCGGCCGAATCGCGCTTTCGCGTCCCGCGTGTCCCAAATGAACCAAAGGCCATCCGAGCTAATTTTTCCCGCTCTTCACAAATATCTTACTTTTCAAGTTGGTAGATGTGTATTTAATGCGCATTGATTGTCTTTCTCTCTCCCAAACGGCTATATAATGAACTGCCCCCCATGTGGTTTGCACACTGCTTTCTTGCCATCCATTGCTCATACCCTTGCGATCAAAATTTTTGTGCGCGTATCCATTCCCCTTGCAAATTCATCCCGAGTCCAGACTGTAACCTTGCTTTTCAAATTGCTATCAACATGAAGATTAAATTCCAAGGCCAGGAGCAAGTCTCACCGCTCGAGTCTGTCGTTCCTGATATCGGAGACAGTGAAGTTCGCCACCTTGACTTTGGGGATTTCTGGGCAAGAATGACAGACTCAAACCCCTCTCCTATGGCACAGATGATTCATGACAGTGGTTTGGCATTCGCCGGTGGTTTCCCTATCTCGGTGCAATGCGCAGATACAGTGCTCTCCTGCGGTGCTCATTTCAATCCTGACTCGAGTGAGCTGACGAATGTGCATGGGGAACTCATCGCCAAACTTGACGCTGCCACCATTGGCGCTGCCCTAAGGATTCCTGAGATGGACAATGCTATAGTAATTTCTCAGAACCAGGCACAGGCCCTCTTCGACCAGGACAGTGAGAAATACAAGGCGCGGGTGGCGAAGTCCTGGCTTAAAAACCCTAAAAAGGGGGCGTCTCGTCTATCCAAGGTTCTTTTCCGTGCCGATTTCAATGAGGAATTGTCAGATTTTATAATCCTACTGGCTCAGGTCATGGGCTTACCCTCTACAAATGAGTTCCATTTCTGGATGTGCCCACTTATCAATATGGTGTGCGAAGGAACTCAGAATATCAATTGGGCAGAGATCATCAGTATGAACCTAGCAGAGCAGCTGTCCAATGTACAACAAACAAAGAAATTTTACATGACTTCATACTTGATGTATACTCTAGCAGCATCGAGGCAATGGTTTGGATTCTCATACATTGATGCTCATAAGAGTGACCCTGTATATGCCTACTGCCCTCAATTCACCTTGGAAACTAGCAATCGCAACTTCAGGAGGGTGAATGATGCTTTCACCATGTACATTGTCAGGCTTCTGGAGAGCGACACGGCGAGGAGATTTTCTGATGAAGCTATGAATCTGATATCGCACTACGGTGCCTACTTCATCCAATTTAGAAAATTTTCCTATATAAGGCTTGCAGGCTATGAGAGCACTCCTCTCAAGCTTCCTATGTTCTGCAATGATAAAATGGCCTTGATAGAAGTATGCAGGCAATTGGAAAAGTTGCACAGAACCTGTAGGGATAAGAAAATTACTGGCCTGCACTTCCCCATATCTTTGGGAAATTACACCTGCAAAATGGCTCTAGATGCACAAAACATAGAAAGAGCCCTAGCTCCCATCACTGTCCATTTCTTCAGGCCAAGAACTTGTTTTGACTTGAAGAAATTTATTGAGCAGAACATCAAAATCACTTATCATCATAGGGCAGACACAGAGGACTATTGGGCTGACTGTGCTGATGATTTTGAGGCAAGGAGGAGACACTATGGCAGATTTTCTCTCTAATTAATTCAAGAGCTTAACCTGTACCAAGTTCCTGAAGGGCTCCAGGATGATAATTCTGACCTGTACTCATATGAATATGACAACGTGGTCAAACACACTCCCTTGGAGGATTTGGATTGGTTCAAAAAGGAGAAGGATGATCTGGCAGAAATCCTAGCTCCCGTCTTGGTAAGAACCAAAATCTGGTTTGATAGGAAAGTCCGTGAGCTTAGAAGGCACTCAGGGGAATCCTCCTCCAAGGATACTCCAACACCAAGAAGGGATGCATTGACACCCAGTTCAGAAGCACCTGTGCAGACCCCTCCTGCCTCGTCAACTCAAGGTCCCACAGTCTCCACTCCTTCCTCATCCACCCAAGTATATCAGAAGAAAGTCAAGAGAAGTTAAGAAGGAGCCTGTGGAGGAAGATCCCCTAAGGAAGCATTCGGAATTGCCCTCAGGCCCAGAGAACATTATTGTTCTCAGTGAAAGTGAGGAGAGTGAAGTACCAGTCTCTACAAGTGCTCCAGAAGCTCCAATGGACAAAGAAAAGGAATTCCAAAGCATTGAGCTTCCAGGTGCAGTGACTCCTCTGTACCAGAAGCCCCGAGTGCCCCACTCATATCCCAACTAGAGACGACAGCAGTGCACACCTTGGGTGCCATGAGTTCTCTGTCTCTTGGTCCTCTTGCCCCACCTACTTCATCCTCCTCCTCTTTTGCGTGGGTGCAACCTTTTGTTGATAGTAGGAAGAGAAAGTCTTCCTCCCGGATCTCAGGACCCAATTTTGATGCTGTGGCGGCCTTATTAGGCACTACTCCTCCTACTCCTGCTAAGAAAGCCAGGACTACCTCCAGAATAATATCTGATGCTCAGGGCCAACAATTCTTGGAGATAGCCAGGCCCAAAGTGGACAAACCAGAACATGATTTGCAAGCATCTGATCTGGAGCTCTCGAGAATTCCCATGGGAGAGTCCACCCCTGAAGGTGAGATCCACAATCTCTAGGAAACAGTTGCCAAAGTCATTGGGAGGGTAGAGAAAGGGCAACAAACCATAGAGCAGCTGGAGGAGCAGGCTCAAATTCTTACAAGTTTCATCAAGTCACTGCTGTCCAAGGATAAGGTTCTAGATCCTACCCCATTGACTACTCTTCCACCACCTGTGATTCTCAGCCAAGATGAAGTGCAGAGTATCAAAGATATACACAAGTATTCCATCTATGGAAGGGCTATGGAGGCCATGGTGGATGATATGCTTGTTGCAGGATTGAATTTCATTGATGAAGCCTTCAAACTCCACGAGAAGGTGAACAATTTGCAACAGAAACTCTCCTCCACTATTGGGAACATAGATAAAGAACTTAAACTTTGGAGCAGTTGTATAGTAGACCTTCGCCTTATGGGACAAACTGATGAGAATATTTTAATGGCAAGCAAGGTCTTCGATGATGCAAAGGATAACTTGTCAAAATCATGGGTGTACAGCGTGGAATGGAAAATCAAGGTGTTGGAAGAAGCTTTGGGAGAATTGAAGAATAGCTGGCAGAAGGGTGAAGCCTTCAAAACTTTGGTAATATCTGCTTTCAAAGATATACATTGCCATCTCCATGATGAGACTTCTGGTGTGCCCCTCTCTTTACAAGAAATCAAAGCTCAATTCAGAGCTTTTGTCAAAGATAATTTGTTCAAGGAGGAGTTCCATTTCCAAGGAAAAGATGAAGGAGATCTTCTCTCTCCATTCTGCTATTGAGGAGGTGAATAAAGATTATCATACTCACGTCGAATTCGACAAAGAAATGGAGAAGTGCCTCGGATTTTGGACTCAGTCCACTGCCAACACATCAGTCCCACGAGGCAGAGACATAGCAGAGGCGTTGAAAAGATTCAGACAGCGGATCCTAAAGTCAGTGGGCCCCTCTCAATCATGAACGCCTGTCTTCTTCTCCTGATTCTTCTCTTTTCTTCCTTTCTTCTCGGATTTAATGTAATTAGTTGGGGTATTGCGATTAGCAGCCCTTTAACTAAAACATTAGTTAAAAGAAGTAGTTACCAAGGGTAACTAATTTGTAAACTATATAATGGCCTCTCCTCGCCATTTTTGAAAAAAAGGGGGACTTGGCTTATTTTTAAAAGTGTAAAGAAATCATAAAAGAAATCAATACAGAAGGATTTTCATTCTTTGTCTATCTGATTCTTTTTATTCGCAAGCTATCCATTAAATATTGTTAGATCATTTGTCTACATTATGCTGAGAAGCTTTGTATTCTTGTAGATGTTATTCATAGAACTGTGTGTCTTTTCAAATTTCATCTTATTAATGTGGGTACAAATGATCTTATTCCAATTCACTGTATTCTTTCACACATAAGGAATTACTCTGTCATCTACAATTCTGAATGGTGCCTTTATGCTCATTTCCACATTTTCATTCCTCTGTCCTTTTGTAATTGGTGATCTATTTAGGAAACACTTTTATGATATCCAAGTTCCATAGTGAAACCATGCTTTGTACATGTGTAAATAGGTTCGTTTCTGAATAAGGGAACCTCTCCCACTAAAGAGGAGGGACTTCTTGTCACCTTACTGCTGCTCTTGAATGCAAAACAGGTGGTTGATTGGGTTGAATGGCCAAATGATATTCCAGAGAAGGCATGGGGGAGAAATTTACTCACCTCATCAATCCTTAAAGCTTTTAGGGACTTAAAAGTCTCAAAACGAGGAGGTATGATCCAAAAAAATGGATCTAGAAGCACCCAATTCTATGTATTCTCCTTATTGGTACTTGCAGTACACATTCTCAACATGTTCTTTATTCTAAAGATGGTTGAGTCAGGTTGACGGTGGTCTGGACACCTTCGAATAACAAGAAGACCATTTTTTATGTTTTGTTCTAGTGGTGACAGTGAGACGGTGATGGAACCGCCGCCCGACGGTTGCAAAACCACCACTCTTCACAGAACGACGGTTGCACAACCACCACCTACATGGATTGGGTGTTACACAACTACCACTCTGTAGTCCGTGTCGGTTCTACACTTGATGACACTAAACACATGGAAACTCAACAATTGTAAATGTCTAAGATTCCAAATTGATTCGTTTCACCTCTCCTTTTGTCCTTGGATAGAACAACTATAAATATTAGTGCATTTATTCACTTTAGGCAAGTGATTTGAGTGAATTCAAGTGTGCGTAAGAAGACGAAGTTGAAATTGTTCTTGTTTTGTTCATATGGAGTTAAGTTCTTTCTTGTTGAGGATTATAAGCAAGTAATGCAAGTAGAAGGAACTTGAATCCTTCTTGAAGGTCATATTTGACATTAATTTTGTATTGTATTGGAGATTTACATAGTGAAGGGAAGTAATTGCTTACCCAGCTGGAGTCTTTCCCATATTGGGTTACTCATGGATAAAATTGTTCTCCTTGTCGTGCATCTTTCATTTTTAGTATCGTGTGAATGATTCTCACATAATAAACTGGATATTAAGAGCTTTATCAAATTGTTCATTTATTATCACAAAATAGGATTTGTTTATTCTTTAAAAGAAGGCAATTTACAGATCAATACAACTACCTTATGTAAAGGATATACCAATATATGTTACAAATTCATATAGTTTGACCCTTTGGAGGAACTTTACCTATCGGCTTGCAAAAAAAATTCCATTAGTAAGGTTATGTCGCGACATAGATTTCCTCTCGCAATATTTTTCTTGATGTTAGAAATAGTAAGGCAAATTTCAAGGATTGAGAGGGCCTCATGTCCAAAACAAATGCATTTTTGTCTCCATAAGAAATATCCACTTTTTGTTCCTCACCGCATTTGTCTGCTCCACAAAACACAAGGGTTGACATTGAAAAAATCAATTATTGACATTAGGAGTATTGATCAACAAGGGCTCACTTTCAGAGCTATCTCCAGAGTACGTTGCCTCAAGGATCTGTACATTGCACCAACTTTCTCCTCTAAACGGTTCACAAAAATGACATGTGGTCCATATGTAACTTACCGAAAGAAAGAAGATGATCACATACATTCCCTCCAACAATTTATCCACCCCAACAATTATCTTCCCCAATCACCTTCACACCTTCAAATTTAACTTCTTCTATACCCCCTATCATCGTTTCTATGGAAATGTTCATCCCATATGAAAAAGAGATGAGTATTATATTTTTAATGGTAAAACTTTATAGTATATCAACAATAATGTTAATTAAAATTGATTATATCAAACTTGAAAATATGCTACCTAGTACCCTCCAGATGGCTAGCTTGTTCAGGATCCTCCAGATGATGAGCTATATATCATTGGAGCCCTCCCCCCTCAAGATGATCCTCCTCCTCCACCTAGTGTTGTGGCCACCTATGCTTAATTACTTGTGATGTAATGTTGTGTTAATTTGTTGCTCCACCTTTTTGGCACGTTTTATGGACCGTGACTCTTTTTGGCATGTTTTATGTTTTAATTTTATTTTCTGCAACAAAGGGGTGGTCGAGACGGAATGACACTTTATCATGGAATGTTCAGTTTATAAGGATATTCGGATTTGATACAAAACGACTTGAAGGTGGATAGATTAAATGAGTTATTCAAAGAAACAAGGCTTGAAAAGATTGCGGATTTTGTGCTCAAGATTCACAGTAAAAGATCTGAATTTCATTTCATTATATAATAATATATATGACGGTTTGAAACTTCCAATTAAAAAAATATGCTGGGGGAGAAGAGCCAGTATGTGAACACTACCCAATACTTGAACACTATTTTGCATTTAAAATATCCAATACTTGATGGAATAAAAATGAAAATTTTGATTATTGAAGTTTAAAAAATTGTTTATTTATAAACCATATGTGAATAGGGTCAACATCTCAATATTATTTAGTACACAATAAATAGTAATTGGTACTTTCATTTTCTACAATAAAAGACTCATTTGTTCAAAGTATAAGTACAACATATCAATTGACAAACCCATCATATCTATTTAATGGGTTGAGTATTTCACTTTCCAATGCATCCCTTTCCATATTCCAAGAATGTATGTTCAATCACCAGATCTTTCATATCCAGACTTTAATACATACCTGCAAAAAAAGACACACCTTCTTCTCAAGATTCAAATTCATCCATTAAAAACACCAATAAAATTGTACACTTGAAGGTAAAAAGTAAATATGAATATCAAATCAAATAATTTCAGCCACAAGATCATCTCAAAATCAATTTCAACCTTTGATTAAAAAGACCCTCCACCTTGATCCATGTCTTACATTTTGATTGGATACTCTCTCCCCTATGTTGGTAATATATATTCACTTTCCTAGTCTTGTTTACTGCTGATTTACTTCTGTAGGGTGCCTGATTACAGTGGATTTTATATCAAGAGATTACTTCTATCAAGTTTTGAAAGGAAAGGTCCAGCAAAGCAAAAATTGCAGGTTAGT
This sequence comes from Taxus chinensis, assembly GCA_019776745.2. Lineage (NCBI taxonomy): Eukaryota > Viridiplantae > Streptophyta > Pinopsida > Cupressales > Taxaceae > Taxus > Taxus chinensis. The sequence goes on from JAHRHJ020002253.1 coordinate 90,781, forward strand.
TTTCATACCTACTGCTTATAATTTCAAATTTCCTACCATATTCTCATACAACAATTGGCTGCATATTCTCCTTAAATGTAACATTTGCAGTCTACATAGATCTCAAAGTTATCTTTTAAAGCTCAAATTGATTACAGTTAGTTTTGGAATTGATGAATTCAGATTCATATTGAAATAAACATCATGAATTCTGTTTATTTTATAAATATTAAATGCTTCCATGGTGTGCTATTTTTTTATGAATTACTGTCCGGCAAATGAAATATTGATTACATTTTCTCAGCCTTCCTAACTTTCTTCTCAAGTCCAGTAAATGAATTATTTGATAAGGATTGTCATCCTGCATTAATGGTGCTTCTAACCCAAAAGCTGCCATGAAATACATGCATCATATTCCTTTCACTTCCTCAATGGCAAATTGCTTATCATTCTTACCAGACCCAATAATATACCATGAAAACTAGTTCACCATGAATATCAAAACAAATTTGAACAATCCCAGAACCCAAAGTTATCATGTGAACACTTCCCAATACTTAAAACTGTTTTTTGCAATGGAAATATCCATTAATTGATCAAATAAAATCCATAATTTTACATACAGATAAGACTACAAAATTTGTGAAAAGTACTGGTCATTGGCTTGCTATCTTTAGCCTTGAAAATAAGTCCTGTAGAGTTGCTGAAATGTTGAGACAATAATTGGGTTCTTAGGGGAATTGAGTCAGTAGAAGAACAAGGTCCACAGACCAAATCATTCCACGTAGGATTGTTTTAGCTTTTGGCCACTACAAAATAAACATTTTTTAATTCTACTATCTCTAATTTGGAGTCATATTTTAAATTTCGATTCCAAATGATCGATCGAAATTCACGAATATCTCCAATAAAACCCATTTATCTGGTAGACCGAAAGTGGATTTGACTTTCACGTAAATCAAGTTGAAACATTAAATTGAACCAAATAAAGGAGGGAAGGGCCATGAAATACAAAACAGAAAACTTGTCAGAGTTCAGTTGAGAGACCAAAAACATGCATTCAAATGCAAACCCATCTCACCAACAACCTGTTCTGGATGCTTCACAACTGTTCATAGAGCTACTGAACTCTTCACACACTTCTGCAATTTAAAAAATCACAATAAAAAAATCAGTATTGAACACTGCCCAATACTAAAGAGATAAGATAAAGAGTTTCCAAACTGGGAGAGATAAGATAAAGAAATGTTTATTTATAGCTAGCTGTAAAATTGACAAACCTACATGAAAAGGAATTGGCCTGATGGACCTGTGAACTTAGGGTGTTGACATAATGGCACTACTCCCAGAAATTAAAGATATAGGAAATAAAAATGTTTATGTATACCTTACAACTTTGAACTAAATTTTGCCCTTAATCCACTTTGTAGAGGCATTCAACAAACATAAAAAAATGGCTTGAATGAAAGATTTATTCTTCTCCCTACTTAAAATCAAGCACAAAGTGGTTCACGAAATATATTATTGACAGTTATCAATGATTGTCATTAAAAGTAGGGAAGTATTACAACAGATTTGCTGCCACCATAACATGCATATGTAGTCAAGCTATTACAATTACGATTCTTACATGCATTCACTTCTGAAGATGATTTGATGTCATAAAACATTACATTAACAAGACCTGCATCAATTGATCAATATGAATTACAATGTCCAAAGGGGTGATTGCATGTTCGAGTGAAACATTGTAATTGATATTGATCAATTACAAACAAGCTGATGAATGTAGTGTTATTTGATAACACCTCATCTTTAGAAGAGTTTAGGGGAGAAGGGCTAGTATGCGAACACCCTAAGTTCACAGGCCAGTGAACCAAATCCTTGCCACGTAGGATTGACAGTATGCCAGCTAGGTATAAATAAACATTTTTTTATCCCTATCTTAATTTCAAATCATAGCACAAATTATTTGCTTCCATATGAATGATCTAAAAAATATATCTTGACAGTAGTCATTTATGGTTGAGATTGAAAGTATTCCAGCAATTACAACAGAGTTGATGCCACCAAATTCAACATAAAAGTAGGTCAATGCAATCTGTCAATCATGGAGTTTACATGCATTCACTTGAAGAGTGATTTGATGTCATAAAACATTACATTAACAAGACTTTGCATCCATTGTTTCATATTTGGAATTGGCCCAATGGAGTTCACAATACCAACAGGTGATTGCATGTTCGGGTGACCAACATTCCTAGTAATTACAACATATTTGCTGCCACCATAACAACATATGTAGTCAATGCTATTACAATTTGATTCTTACATGCATTCACTTCTGAAGATGATTTGATGTCATAAAACATTACATTAACAAGACCTGCTTATCAATTGATCTTTATCAATTACAATGAAAGGGGTGACTGCATGTTCAAGTGAAACATCGTTAATTGCCCATATTGATCAATTACAAACAAGTTGATGAATTCAGTGTTATCATGATAACATAATCTTTAGAAGTGTTTATAGATGATCTTATTGATATATTAATACATATATTACTAATTTTATATTGTTTAATACTGCAACATTTTGAGAAGATGAAGAGAAAGAGGATTTTGAAGCGAGGACAACGTATGCCCAAAAAATGAGGTGTACAATTTGAAATTGAAACATCTAACCATGAAACAGATCAACAAGATGCTACAATAATAAGTGAAGAGGATGGTGCAACAACAAATCAAGGAGATACAAACACAACTGATGATCATCAGCCAGAACCTGCTGGATGTCAAGTAAATAGGCATGAAATAGAGGAAACTGTGGTTGTTAGAGGCAACACTTCGACCAAGAAGGTTAGAATTTTGTCTAGTTGGTCAAAAGAAGATATGTTAAAGGCCATAGATGATATTGAATTCAACAATTATTCAATTAGAGCTGCTGCACTGAAATATAATTTACCTCCTACATCTGTTCATTATTGGCTGAATGGTCTGACCCATACAAAAAGGAAGGGCCCTACACCTGTTTTGAGTGAAGGAGAGGAGAAAGAGATAGTTGAATGGTGTAAGAAAATGGCAGATTTAGGGCATGGAGTGGGATTTATGCAACTGAGGGCATGTGTTGCACAAATTTGTGAAACTAGAGAGACTCCATTTCGAGAAGGATTACCTGGAAAATCTTGGTGTGAAGGATTTAGAAAAAGACACCCAGACATAGTCCTACGGACTGCTGAAGGTCTAGAAAGAGATCGTGCAATAGGTTTACGTCCAGAGGTGGTTAGCAAGTTTTATGAAAAACTAGCTAACATTTATATCAATTCCTATGGTGCAGGAAAAATATGGAATTGTGATGAGACAGGAATCCAAGCAGGGAGAAATTGTGGCATGAGGGTGCTTGCCACCAAGGGTTGCAGGAATGTTCCCAAAATCATTCCTCGTAGCAGAGAATGGATGACAATTCTATGTTGTGTAAATGCTGCAGGGCAATGTATCCCTAACTTTTACTTATTTAAAGGTCAGAAAGTTTCACAAAATTACATCAAGGGATGTGAACCAGGTGCTTGCATGGCTGCTCATCCAAGTGCTTGGATGACTAGAGAGCTCTTTATAAGCTGGTTGTATCATTTCAGTAAGTCTGTACCTGGAGGAGTGTGCCCTGAAAATAGGCATTTACTTATATTTGATGGTCATGGAAGCCATGTGGCATTGTCAACTATAGAAGAGGCCAGGCGATTGGGGATTGATTTATTGACATTGCCAGCACATACTACACATAGGTTGCAACCACTGGATGTTAGTGTCTTTGGTCCTTTTAAAGCATATTTCAGATCTGAGAGGATGCAGTGGATGTGTAATAATAAGTACCAAGAAGTCAAATGTTCAGACTTGGCAGAAATAGGTAGTAGAGCTCTAGCCAAGGCCATGACACCTGCAAATATTCGTGCTGGTTTTAGATGCACAGGTATATGGCCACTTGATCCAAATGCATTACAGAATGACATGGAATGTAGTAAACTATATATCATTGAAGAAGATGCCAATGAAAATGATGCTGAAAATGTCACAGATGATGATACTACTGAAAACATTCATGAATGTTGATTGTACTGAAAACATAATAGATGTTGATGCTGCTGAAAACATCCTAAGTTTGTCAAGAGATGTAGCTCCACCACTTGGTGACAATATAGGAGAATATTACTTCATGGAATTAGTTGAGAATCTGACAACAACAAAAAAATTCCATCCAACCATAGAAACAATGGTTGTTGCTAATACAGAGGTGGAGGAACCAAGTGTACAGGGAGAAAGACAAAGTATAATGCAGACCAAAGATTATGAAGTGAACCACATTGTGAATACTCATGACAATGGCACATCCAGCTGCAACACTGAGGCCCAGGGAATAGGAGAGGATGATCTCTCATTGCCAAGTGCACCACAACAACCTACTTGGCTGCAAGAGCATATTGCAGAGTTGGGACTTGATCAGATTGGAAACACTGAGGATGAAAGTATATCTTTACCTTCGATGCCAACCAACCTTGAGCCAGCAGACTTTGAACCAGCAAACTTTACTCATTATTATGCTGACACAGAGGAAATTGAGGTCATTGATAAGGATAAAAATGAGGAAGAGACAACTCAACATGATGTTGAAAGTGTTATATCAAATGATGGTGTTGCTGCAAATGAGAAGAAATTGGGTAAATTTTTAAGGTTACCGACACAATTTATACGGGATCCTTCCAAAGGTAAGAGTGATGCTGCACTTCGGATAAGTCGTGCTTCACAATTGCTAACATCTGATGCTTATGTTCAGATGTTAAAAGATACACAACAAAAAAACAAGAAATATTTGAAGGGAAACAACGTAAAAAGGAGCATATTGAGGCAAAAAAGCAAGAAAGGTTGGCAGCAAAGGAGCAAAAAAAGAAGAGAGATTGCAACGCATTAAAGAGAGGCAAGAAAGGGATCTACAAAAGTTTGTTGAAAGACAGGAGCGCGAGAAACAAAGGGAAGTAGCTCGCCAAAAAAAGGAATTGGAATTACAAAAGAAGGAAGCCACTCGCCATCAAAGGGAGAAAGAGAAACAAGAAAGAGATAACAAGTTCAACAATCCGCAGGTTTTGTTTCCCATGCATCATTCCATGCCCATACAGAACTCCATGTTACAAGATATGTTGAAAGTTCCTATCCCAGATTACCACCCTTACTTCCTTGACACCAACAGAATGCAAATAACTTCAACTCCAACTACACACCCCATTATCCCACAACCTCCTACTTCACATACAACCTTTCATACCATATCTGGTTTTCCTATTCCACCATGGGTTCATCCAGTGAACCTCTTAATGACTCCAACAACATCTGTCAATGATACAATTGTTCCTGATAGTCCAAACTCAGGGCCTTTTTGAAGGTGTGACATGGAAATTGACTAACAAACTGATCCCAAAATTATGGCAGCATTCGAGGAGTATTTTTTTTTGTGTTGCAGAAAAATATGTATCGAAATCAATTGAGAATGCATTATTGCATTCACAATTATAGTTTATAGTTGGTATATTTTGCTCCGAATGTAATGAATATGGACACATACAGTATAAGTTTATATGTTTTGCTCCAAATGTAAGAAATATAAAGACATGCAATACATGTTAATACATTTTGCTCCAAATGTAATCATTGTTTCAGATGTGGAAACCAAATCAGCTCAGAATTTGTTAAAAAAATACGTTAAATTGTTACAGCTTAAAATGAATACCATTAAATAAAAACTGAAAGACAAGGATTTATTTGAATCTTGGTGAGGTAAAAACCTCACCTCTAGATGGCTTAAAAACATAGAATTGTAGGTAACATTTTCCTTGAGTATTAGTAGTGTGAATACACACTGTTTGCACCCAGCTTCAAACGACCTCGACGCATACAACTGCCATTCCAAAGTTTTCTAGAAACCTGCACATGCATGTTTTTTCATTTATTAAAAAACTGAATCAAAAATCATAAAGCTAGAATGTTTACAAATCAAATAGCATGCACATGTACAAATGGCTTACAAATCTCAAAACCTGTCTGAATAAGGGTCTGAGATTCAGCTCTTGGGTCCAAGCATATAATCTGGATTGTTTACAAATCATGTAAATCCATATGGCATCTGGGTCCAACCATGATTCTCCATAAGAATTCCTTCAAGAACCTGAATACATGACAATTCCCATTACAAGGGAAAAAGTCTGGTACATCTAGATAATGATCATAGATGGATCCCTTACCTGTGAGAAAGTTAAGTATGCCTCCAACAAGTGCCAGAAACCATATGATTACTCTGAATCTGCTCAAATAGACTCCCTTGCCAATTTTAAATGTAGTATTTCACCTTCAAGCTATTGCTCCAAAATATGGCAGATTAAATTTTATGTTCTTTCAAAGCAAAACAACCAATCCATTGTGTTGCTGTATGAATAGAAAATAATTACAGAAACTGAGGATGATTGACTGTAGAAAACCCGGTCTACATATCTTCATCAGTTGGAAAGAAAATGTCACAAATGTTCAGAGAAAATGCCCTCAAAGAAACAAATGAATGTTCATAGCATAAGGATCCCATACCTGGCCAGATTAAGTATTGCTATGTGCCATCTATAATGAAACTGTGGTATTTCAAGAAATCCCTTGTGGTTGATATTCTCGAGCAAATCGTGATGCGAATGACCCCTTAAAGCAAGTATTTCCCATAGGCTGTATAGCCCACTCATAAATTTAATGAAACATGATCAGAAGATGAATGAGAAAATTGTGACAATCCAAAATGCAATGCGTCCAAAGGAAACAGTTGTTGGTATGGAATGCGTCCAAAGGAATCCTGGAACAAGTGTTGAGGCATTGGTGGGTGAGCATTAATCACTGTCTTATCTATTAGGCGCGTCAAAATCCACGAGGACAGATTGCATTTCCCTCTTTTATTTAGAATTTAATGCTCAACTACTGTCGTGTTGCGTGAACCACTTCGGGTCTCCACCAGTAAATGAGTTTTTTTTGAGATATTTTTTTTGATCGATCATATGGAAGCAAATAATATTAAAATATGATTCGAAATTAAAGATATAGGATAAAAAAATGTTTATTTATAACTAGCTGTCAAATTGCAATCCTACGTGGCAAGGATTTGGTTCAATGGACCTGCGAACTTAGGGTGTTCGCATACTGGCCCTTCTCCCCTCATGGCGCTACCTAAATTCTATAACATGTTAACTACGAGATCCTTAAGTATACTATTTTCATCTCAATTTCCCAGCTGCAGTTACCCTCAATTTTATTTCATTTTATGTGTCCCTATTATCATTTCATTGCATTTTTTTGTAACATATTTATAATGGTGTGCTATAATTGTTTTAACGTGTCCATATATATCTGTTCTTGCTAAGAATATGCTAGTGTAGTTTTATGCATCTTACATTTGGTGATATAGATCCTGTGATTGCATGCTGTCAGGAAGAATAGACTGTGCTAATGGAAGAAACAGAAACAGAAATAGAAACGTGGACATAAAAATTCTTATAGAAAGCAGTAATCCATGAAATTGAATTACCGCTAGATCTTGATGATGGAAAAAGTGGATGTTCCTAAGTTATGGTATCACATAAACTTGAGTGTTAATTTTTTTTGTATTGAGAAACTCCGAGTTGTGGTTACATTGAAATGACATAGAAATATCACAAGAAGTTGGAAGATAGTGCTTTTGCTCTTGTATAGTAAGCCTGGATGCCTCTTAGAAGTGCTAATTTTATTATTAGAATGCAATCTAAGCACTGTACTGTGTACATGAAAACGGTCAGCATATGAGTTTTCATTTGTGTATCTTCTAGCACTTGTGTTGCTTGCTTGGCCTGATTTGTAAAAAATGCAGGGTAAATCCACCTGGAAATGCAAAATATAGATTGAATATTATTGTGAAGTAATATAGCAATCCTACAACTCTCTTGCAACTATGGTTTGCAGTGTTAGGTACACTTGATGGGAACCTTTTATTTTTACATACACATATTTGGCCTAAACAATATCCTGCAATTATTATGTACACTTTTGATGCAATTTCGGCATAGGTATTACTATTACATAGTGTGACATTTTCAATGCATACAATATGTCATGTAGATCATTCCTGTTTCGTTCTTTTTGTTCTCCCCTATTGCAATGCAAAATGTGTACTTGCTATGGAAAATTTGAAAATAAAAAAACAAGAAAATGGCATCTTCTGCTCTGAGTACTTACTAGCAATTGCAGCAGAAGGGTGCAATGGATATGCCGAAGACGGCATACGGGGATGAATGAAGGCTAGTGTAGATGCATTCATAACACACATAAATATGCATATTCTGGCATGTCCAATTGATTGTCAAACGACAAAGATGCGAAAGACAAAACTTAATATAATTAATCTAGACAAAGGAAGCATACAACATGACAAAGGTTCGAATCAATATGCATATTTTGGTATGCACAATTCAGTGTGCATCTCATATTTCATTTTTCTTGTGATTCACTAGCTCATTCCTTTCCCATTTACTGTTCTGCAACCTTTGAGTTTCGATAAAATGTTATGGAGTTAAATTATATTGTATGCAATTTGTTTTACACACCCAACAAGCAGCCAAAGCACTGTCAATTGAACTTTGGCCAGAACATAACACCCCCATGTAAATGTACTCATGAGCGCATCCCGATTTTTTCTGGCATGGGCTATTAGACCCTGCAGAGGATGGTCTTGGCACTTCCACTATGCAACAGGTTTTTCACAACATTTTACTTCTACTTCAGCTTACAAGGTTTTTCATTGTTAACCAACTTTGGCAACAACAAATCCTTGTCGATTCTTGAACAGTGAAGCACTTGATTTCAATTCAGAACAGATTGCCCAACTTTCCAGTGTCAAGAAATAAGAGCAAAACTCTTTGAACAATTGGTAAAGGGAAGTTCTCCTAACATTTCAAACTATTTCAAAGGTTGGAAAATACAACACATAGCTCCGCTAATTTGGAGTAGCAGAGGGGTGAGAAAGGACACTGATACGATGAAGTGCACCCAATCGGGCATCCGATTAATTCTCTCACTCTATTACTAAGGCAGCCATAAACATCAGAAATGTGTATTGCATGCTTATCATCCCAAATGTGCAAGTTTTCTGAGAACAGCCCAATGTCATGACACCTCCATGATATCATAAAACATGGATTTAAAAACAGCCCCATCATTATGTAGTCAGTGATATACATTAAATTTCATGAAGTCAAGAAAGAAAGCAGAAAATTTAAGAGTTATTTGGAAATCTGATATCCATTCAAAACGAAGAGCTTGGAAATCTACAATATCTATTATATGCTCATCACCAAAAAAAATTCAGAAGTATATATCCTTGCAGGCATTGTATCAATCCAGATGCAGAATCCTTTTTGGACAAGTCTCATGCAGTGATGCTGCTCTTATTCTTCTGGGCCTGCAAAAGAGAAAAAAAAAACGTGGACCATCACAAACCAATGCTATCGGTAACCAATGAAAACAATGAGAACGGGAAGAATAGAAATGGAAACAGGCTTACAAATGCTATTTAACAGCACCCTCTGATAAACAGCGAGGGCCAAGTTTGGATCCATCCCCGGCAAGAAGCATTTTCAGACCAAGCAAAATCATTTTTTTGATTTTTCTGGGCGCTTTTTTTCCAACAGTTATCGATTGCATTGGTATGTGGCAGTGAAAGAAAAACCTCTGCAGGCAGAAGGTATGGAGCCCACTTTTCATGGTGGTGTTTTTAAGACACATTTAAAGACAGCCTGTGCATTGGTATTAAGAATGGATATGTTGTGCATCGCAATACAGTGAAACAAAAAAATACCAGGTGTTTCTCGGGGAAGCGAAAATGCCACAGTAATATTTACAAAATTGTATCTTCAACATTTCTCAAAGATACAGCAAATAAAACCACTTAAAATGCAAAGACTGGATGCCCCAAAAACTTTAGATAAACAAGGGTGCCAGGCAAAGCCCGAATTAGTGCTATCCTCTGTTTTCTGTTTATTCTAGTGCTCAAATGTTATACAGATCCCTTGCCTGTTTCTGGATTGGCATTAGCCTCGGTTGTGTGTTTTTGTTGGCGCCAAGGTGTAACAATATCTAGATAGAATGCTTGTCTGAAACAATATTATTGTAAGTTAAAGAATGAAATAAAGGAATTCAGTCTAGAAGCAAGGTGCCTTTCTCTTTGATCTTAATGTAAACTCATGCAAAACTTCAATAGAGGTGAATAACAACAATACAGAAATAACTCTAAAGACTGTCACCACAATCACGAAGAGAAATTCAGTGGCAAAAAGCAAGGGGCCTTTCTCTTCAATCTTTTTGTAAACTCTTGCAAAGCCTCGATGGAGGTGAATAACAACAATACATAATTAACTCTAAACACAGTCACCAAAACTGTGAATGCAAACTACCAACACACTATGAACTCTAGGATTGTATGAATAATATTCAAGCATTTGTAAGCAGGGTAACAAGCAACTACAACGGAACCGAATTCACCATAATGCAAGAATAAATTATAATTTTCTACAATTAAGATATTGTCTGCAACTAAGAGATGAGTGATGGTTGTTTGGCACAAGCGGCATTACCTGTGGGTAAAGCAGTTTACTTTGGGAAAACCATCCATATCAAAGGATGGAAGTATCAGTTATCTACCCATACAATCACCCTCAATGTCAGAGAAGTTACTGAAAAACACAAAATAGTAGTTGGGTACTTATGCAGTTGCCTATTTAGTACGAAACAGAGCTATGATGTGTGAAGGAGAACAAGTAGGAACTATTTTTGTAGCTCATGCACCTTTCCATCCTTTCAACTGGAGATCTGATTGAAAATCATTCAATGTTTTGAGCATATCATCTCTTTCCTTTTCCCATTGAGAATCCTTTTCTTCAAAGTTTTCACGACATTCATTGTAGGCCTCTTCCATAGCCATATACTTCATCTTCAATCTCTTGAGAGAATCATGGACCTCTTCACTGCCAGACTTTGATGCCCAGAAACTCCTCAACCATGTTTCTCAACTCCTGGTTCTCTTGCTCCAAGTCTATCTGCTTTACTTCCATTTCCCAGATATGCCTCTCCTTGAAATCCAAAGAATCTCTCATATTCCCCACTTGTCTCCTCCATGTTTTTCTGTCATGCTTTCTATAACTGACCTAGCTTCGTCAACTTCAGCAGTGACCTTCTCAAACCCATGCCAAGATTCTTCCACTTGGATTTCCAATACCTTCCTTTCGGTTCTCTGTGTGCCAAGGTATGATTGCACCTCTGCAATTGTGACTAAAGATCCTTGGACAATCTAAACTGGGTCTCCAGGTTGGTCTGCAGAGTTGAAATCTCACTAATCATCCCTGCCCTCTCCCTTTCCCACTCATCCTTACCATCCTGAAATTGCTTCTGCAACTTCTTATAAGCCTCTTCTAAGAGCCCAAATTGTTCCTTTCTCCACTTTAGCTGCTCCTGTACAGTATTATGCTCCTTTTCCACTTTAGCAAGTGCCCATCTCTACTCTTAAGCTCTTTCAACTCCTGTTGAGCCAAAGTTCTTTGTGTGCTTTCCTGTTGAAGGTTCCTCTCACATTCTGCTAGCTTCATCTTCAAAATATCGTAATGCCATTTGTTCTCATAAAACACAAAATGTGTTGCTCCCTTTGACTCAATCTCTAATTCCATCTACCCCATCTTATTTTCCCTCTTCTCTGCTATTGCCTCAACATTATTGCATTTTTTCTGCAGATTAGCAATCACAGATCTCAAATTCTCTATCTTTCCCCCTCCCACAATTTTTCTTCATAACCCTCTCCTGTTCTTCACATTTGCATTGAACCGGGCCCTCAGTTGTTTATAGGAACAATTCACACCTCTAAGTGCAGACTCTTTAAGCATCAATGTGGCCTTGATTTATTCATATTTATGGTTTGTGTTGTCGATCTCCTCTGGTCTTTTATTCAACTCACGGGTCTACTTCTCTACTTGCCTCTTTTTCTCCTAGACTTGGATGTGGTGTCATTTAAAACTCTCTTTCAATTCTCAGATGTTTCACGGACTCGAATATAGCTCAATCTTGAGTCTCTCTTTTGCAAACTTGGTTTCATCCAACTCCCTGCAAAGCTCTGCCAGTTCTCTATCCCCACCTTAACAATTCAATCCATCCACAACCAGAACAATAAAAATTTAACCCCAATCATAGCCAAAATAACAAAAAAACAATAACCCACCAATAACAATAACTCATTACAACAATGCCATATTTTTAATCTTGTGTTGGTCTGTAATTCCTCTCCAAAAGTAGTTTCCCAGATGATGAGTGAGGTAGGTCACTCTAACGCAGTTATATCAAGAAAATGTTGGGGCATAAACCCCAAATAACAGCCTAAATAACAGAAAAAACCAATACACTACCAAAATAAGAAAAACAAAATCCCACTCACGATCAATAACAAAACTAAGCAGTCCAATTTGACATCTAGGGGTGTGACAGTGCCTTTCCACCCACTTTTTATGATACAAATAAAGTGTAATTCCACATCTTTTTTTAATGGTCTCCATTTCCTCACCAAATTTTTTTCCCTTACAATTAGTGCAGTAACTACTGGAAAAGTCAGTTCAAAAGCAATATCAAAGTTTTATGCAGAAGTAAAAACCTTGGTCGCAATCCATTTAAACTACGTTGCACGGATACCTGAAACCCCCCCCCCCCCCCCCCCCAAATCCTGCAGGATACATCTCGGATCCGGATACGCTCCGGATACGATATGGATATGCCCCGGATCCGTACGGGATACGCCCGGATACGTGGCGGATACGTACAGATGTATCCGGGCGTATCCAGCGTTTAAGTTCTATTTCATTTTTTTTTATGCAGACAGAAGTGCAGTAGTGGTTAGACATCTGTAGCTACATTTGACCTCTCAGATCATTGCCTTAAAAACTATCGCATGATATAATCTCGCAGACTTACAGTACTAACACGATGTCAATTCGTAGCCACTCTTGCCTTACTTTCATTATTTGATGGTCATAGATGACTCTGACATAGGGAGTTCGCAACCATCGGAGAGTGGACTTCATGACACGTGGAGCTAGCGCAAGTGGCACACATGAACTTGATTTTAAGGAAAATCTAGATGATATATTCTAGATTTGTTTGTATTCATATTGACATGATATTCATATATCATATGTATGGCAGCCACATGAATCAATGAAAATGTAAAATCTTAAGTATATTGTTTGTTTTGAAAATTTGAACATGGATTTAGTTACTAGTATATTTTTAAAATTTCAAGTTTTGTTCGTATTCATGTTAACATGATATTTATATATCATATGTACGGGACGCAGCCACATGATCAATAAAAATGCAAAGTCTAAGTATATTGAATGTTTTGAACATTGATTCAAGTTTTGTAGCCCACTATTTCAGTTTTTTATGGACTTGAGTAAAATGACTGACCGTACATATATATATATATGATATATATATATATATATAGATGTACATATATATATATATATATATATATATATATATTTTTAATATATATGTACGGACGTATCCAAGACGTATCGTATCCAAGGGTTTTTTAAAATTGATGTATCCGCGTATCGTATCCGTATCCAAACGATACTTGTATCCTATCCTGGAATCAACTCTGAGGTTTGAGTGATAATAACTTTTGCTGAAATTTTCCAACAAAGGATTGGTCTTGATTTTAGGGTCAAAAGGCAATTGATGAGGACTTGCAAGGATGCTTTCAATTCAGGTGGGCAACTTTTCTGTATGGGTCTAGTTTTTGTTGTGGCCTAGCCCTTTGTGGATTATTATTTTTGCTTGCTGGGCCTATGCCCTCTTGCCTCCAGCTTCAGGTTTTTTAAAGCATGATGTAGATCATCCAGCAAGTTTGTTGTTCTTAGCTTTAAGATTATCCATTATTTCCTTTCCATTTAATTGTCAATTGAGCTGGTCATGTGCCCTAACCTAAGGTCTAGTCTATCTTCGATGTTGGGCTAATCACCAGTTCTTTAAGTTTTGAAGTCCCCGAATCTCATGTTTTTCTGCTATCTTTGCCTGTCAAATTGATTTCTATATCTGAATACGAAGTCTACATATGCAGTTTGCTCGTGTTGTTTTTGTTGCATATTGACAAAACATATTTTCTTCCTAGTTCCTTGGAAATAAGATGGCACATATTCAATGTTTTCACGAGTCATCTTAAAATATATGTCAATGAGAGTGTGCATCTTCCTCAAGGGCATTGCTACAGTGTTTAGGAATTATTTTGTTATATTTAGAATTCATCATGGAAATATCGACTGCTTTACAGGCCTGCATCTTGGCTGTGGGCAGAGGCAATAACGTGGTTAAGTTTGGGAACAAGACTCTAATGGTATGCTCCTGTTTACTAAGAGAAAATTGTTTTCTTTTGTTTTCATTCTGAGATAAGCATGTAGTGAGTTTAGTTACAAACATTAAATTTCAGGGAAAGGAAAAGCACGTGCTGTCACTCAAATGAGCTCTTACATTATCGTAGCTGATAATCGAGTCTATGATTTTTGATCATATTGGAGGTAGGCCATATAATATTTAGGATACTATTTTTTGAACTGATGCTCCTTTTCGTAAGTAATGTCTTGCATTTAGTTTTATGGGCTACTTTAAGCCTAATGGTTCTGTAACTATTTTCCATTTTTTGGCAATAGTCATTCTTTAATATGAAATATATCAAAATTGACTGCATTTGCTAATATCGTATACAAGATCAATAATATAATATATTTTTCCTAAGATTATGGCCTTGTGTATACATTATAAAGTTGAAACATTTTACAACTTTACTAGTCATATAAAGTGTTCCCTTCTTCAAGTTTTCATGCTCGTCACTTGTGTTGGTTCTGCAGGTATGTTTCTCAATGCTTTGTCTGACCAAAGCCAGGTTTCAAACAAGGTCAAAAGACTAGCTCTTGTGACAAGATAGTTACATGATGAGTCAGATTCCTGTTTTGAAGTTACCATATCCCGAACAAACTTGGGCTGGCTCAGCCATTCTTGAATGGAGAAAGTAATCATATTTCCAGCATATCAGGTCATGAATTTTTTCACATTTTGGGATCTATTTTTCGATCAATCCTGTGATTAAAAGCACTTTTGACTTGTTCATTTATCATAATAGATATACTCCCAATTCATGGAGAACTGGTGTTCTCTAATTGGGCATTGATAAATTTCCAGTGTCGGCTCTTATTTATCCTTGGAACCATCATTTGCCTAACTCACTGGAAATTTGAGTCCAAAGAGTGCTCAAGTGTTGAGGGACTGTCATCCATAAAGACGAGAGTATCCTCAATGGCAGGAAGTATTGCAAAGAGAATTTTTTCAACATGCTTAGGAAAGCTTGAGAAGCGTGTATGACTAAAACAACTACTTATCTCTACCTTTGTATCTATTAAGCACTGTGTTCAGACAAGTTTCTTAAAACAAAAATCTCCTTTTCTAATTTTGGGGTTTACATTCTTTTATGTATATGGGTGAAATGCCCAGCATACTTGACTTTATTTTGTTCATTGGACAACAAAATTGTTCAAAAATGATAATAGAACAAAGAAAATCTTGTGCCCTTGTCGTCATAAGGTTATGCTGGAGGAGGGGAACCTTCAATATAAAGTACTATTCCAATTGCGAGTAGGTCATACTGTTTGACACTTCCAATTAACTATGGAGAAGACCACGTCCACCAAATTTCATGTTTGTATGTTTGACACAGAAGCACTATAGAGGAGTGTTAGACAATGTAGGATCATTTTATTATACCAAATATCTGTCCCTTTGCACAAAGTGCTCCTCCTATTTACATGTCAATTTTCATAGGAATATTTATTTGCGAGCACGTGCTTATCTGAATTAGGTTGGACCTCAAGAATAATATAATTGGACAATACTCAGACTTAATCCCCACAAAGTATGGGCACTTTTCCCGTTGTCAAGAAAAATCAAAGCTATATGGCCTTTTGGCACCTTATGGAGTGGGTTCTTGAAGTGATAAAATTCACTTGGATAATCAAAAACTCCTAAAAATAATAAAATTGACTGTAAATATTCAATGGTCTGTTTTCAAAAATTATTTCCAGATTATGCTACCACTTTATATTTTCTGAGGTCCTTACTTCTTGCCATTCCCAATGGCTTCATATCCAAGAATGTCTAAGCAATATAGATTCTGTTCTTTAGTCTTTATTTTGAAAGTGAATCCCATAAGTCAGTCTCTAGACCCGACTCAAATTTTGGTATGTTTATAATGTTAGTACCCATTGTATGGATGAGTGGTTGCACAACTCATTCGAGGGATAAACTTAATGAGAGATATATTGTATTGAATTGTAGTTGCTTTACTAAATTGCTTCATGAATAAAGTGTGACCACTTAAGTGTTAACATGTACGTGTTAATTTAAAAGGGCACGGGTTTGGTGCGATCCAAATGTAAAGCATCTTGCTAGTCCCTAGATTTTTTTTTTTTTTTGGAAGCAAACATTTTTTGTAATAAAATATCCAAGTTTTAATTTTGAATTGTAACCTGTTATAGTTACTTTTTACCATAGGTAAGTTGATTTTTACTGTGGTAATTAGTGGTTAGATGGGGTAATTATTTATTTTATATTTGCTATATGGTTTTGGTTATTTAAACCATATATTTGGCATTTTGCATATGTGCGTAGAGTATTGTTAGGTCTGCACAACTACTCATTTGTTTGCTTTTAGTTGTCCAATGTATAGAAGCATTACAACTTGATTGATTTGTAACTTGATATTTTTCATGATCGATATAATCTTAGCAGGCTGCCTCCTTGTTTCCTCCAACATTTGGTATCATAGCTTTGATTGGAGCCTGCAAAATCAAGCAGAAGTTGGAAGTAAGGTTGTAGGAGAGCGTGTAAGAGTTTGGATAAGATTTCTTCCTTTTAGAAGAGCCTGTGCTGCCTCCAACAACTTTCCAAACCCACCCTTGCATCCCCACAACCTCCAGTTTCCATTTCTGGACAATTTGCAAAAATCAATTTTGTATTGGGCAAGGAGGGGTCCCTAGGCACCGCCTCCTGCACTAGGCTGCTCTGTAAGAAAAACTAGTTCAACAAAATAATTTTTTTCCCTAGTAGGGGTTTCTCCACTAAATTCTAGTGTTAAATTCTAGTCGGCCAACTAACTTTAGCTGCTCCTCTAAACTTGGCGGATGTGTTTGAATCGAGCTCAGGGCGAGTTGTATCGTGCTGGGAAAGTTAGCAGTGAGCTGGGCTACATTGGAGGTAAATTGGTCCTTGGGTCGAGTTGGTCTTTGACATTGGGCGACATTGGTCAAAAGTTGATGTTTTCATTGCAATGTCCATACTTTTACATGTTGGGACGAGTCGTAATCCCTCATCCATCGAGCCAACATGAGTTGGCTCTGAGATGACAACTTGAAACCCAAAGAACTACAACGTGAAGGCTGAGCCTTCGGGTATATACACCCTCCCAAAGCGCTTATCCAAACTGAGCTGAAAAGATAGGCTTGTCTGTCATCCAAGTCTCACACCAAATGACATGTAAGCTCCCCTGTCACGAGCCCACGAGGCGGGCACCACCAAGCACCAACCGAGCCACACAAAGAGAGTGGTGAGTTGGGAATGCATTCTGTAATGTCCCCTCTTTCCAAATGAGCTAGGACGAAGACCTTGGGGCCCTTTTGGTCTACTCGACGGCCAAAGGAAGTATCAAGGGGTGACTAAGTTTTATTATTTTATTATATTGTGCAAATATTTTTAAAGCCCACGAGGCGGCACCACCAAGCACCAACCGTTGCCACACAGAACAGTGGTGAGTTGGGAAATATTGCATGTCTGTAATGTCCCCTCTTAACATCAATGAGCTAGGACGAAGACCTTTGGCCCTTTTTGTCTACCCGACGGCCAAAGGAAGTATCAAGGGTGACTAAGTTTTATTATTTTATTATATTGTGCAAATATTTTTAAAATAATATTATAAGTTGCACATATAATAAATAATAAAGCTTATTATTAAAATAAAATGTCAATGTTAAAATACAATTAATTTTAATTGTATTAGGGGGAAAAATGCGACTTGACTTTGGGGATAAAAATAGGGAAATGTGACATTTGGCCCATAGGGAAAAATGCGACCAGCCTAGGGAATGATAAAATAATATCATTGGCTGATTTTAGAGGTGCTTTTGGGCTGTTTTTCCTTTATATGAGCAAGTCGACTTGCTTGGAGGCATCATCCAAAATTTTATTATCAAATTTTCATTGCAAAGAGCTTCTAAGCTTTTGTAAGAAATTCCAAGGGCGAAAACCCTTGTGGATTTATCTCTTGCGGACGAAAACCCCAAGGGATTGAGAGGGGATTTCACTCAGAAATTTCCAGCGATTATAATCAGATTTTCAGTCAAGTTTTCAGCAGTGTTTTGGGAGGTATTTCAGTGATCAAATTACAGCAGTGGATCGACCTAGTTTGAGGAGTTGTTTTGGCATCATTTCCAGAGGTATTTTCCTTTAAAAATTATTGTCAGATTCCTCAAATTTTTATAAATCAGAAGGCTGTATTTTTATAATTTTTCTGAGCCAATAAAGAGGGTTTTCCAGCAATTTATACTCAGTTTCAGATCTGGTTTTTCCCAATTATTTGGCTGCATTAAATCCTGATTTTTAATGAATTTTGAGCTCTAAAAATATTGGCAATTAAGGGGAAAAGAAACCATAATTTTTTGAGTGTGTTTGCATGTGGAGATTTTTTCAAAAACCCTAGTCGCTTTGGCTGAGAAAAATCCATTTTGCCCTAGTTTGATGGTCAAGGGTTTCAACAGCTCCTATTTCTTCATTTACAAGTATAAAAAATTCTGATTTAGGGAAAATAATTTCTATTTGGGATCTTTCTAGGCCATACCCGGTATGACCTAGATGTTCCTCCCATGGAGGGTTTTGATTTGATGCAACCACTGAAGGTTGGTGATTAGCTGAATCATGGGAGTTAAACAAAAAAGTTTTCAATGGCATGGATAGACTTCTTAGGGAAATGGTAACCACATTCACACCTAGATGATGTTTAAAATAGCTCTAGATTATTGCCAAGAGATCAAACATTCAGTCTGAGGGATAGAGGTCAAGAATCATCAGTGAGGTAATTATTTGGAATCATCGCAATTGAGCCAAGGAACAGAAGTATTAGCATATAGAGTTGGATTCTTCCTATCTGAGCCTTTCTACATGGACGCACCCGAAGATTGGCTACAAGACTGAGAGAGAGGAATATCACACTATAGCTAATAGAAAAATGGTTGAACCGTGGAAGGAATAGCTTGAATTTTCATAAGATGGATGATACAAAACTTCAAGAGAGCGCTTTGGTGTCTTCAATCCTTAAGGTATGGATTAAAATTTATGTGATGAATATGAATGCAAGAACTAAACCATTTGACTGAAATCTTTAGTCATCATTAGCAAGAAGTTTCAATCTCATAAGTAGGTCTATTAGGATTCCATAGATACATGTTTTTTGGCCACCATCAGCAACACAGAAAATTAATCTCAAAGGAAATGGGTGAAACACATGAAGAAATTACAATATTCGTGGATCATAAATGGAGTCTATAAGATATTGAATGTTGAGGAACATTGATAGTAGACTATATTTTGCAAGCTTTGAATTTCTTTGATGGTTCCTAAAACATGAGCAACAATGAGTATATGTATTCATAGGATAATAATTTTTTTAATATTATATCATGTACATAGGAAGGGCAAACGTATCGTAACCAGGGTATGAATTAAAAATGTCATGTATCCGCAGAGACCTGCCAACCCGTACCCGAACTCGTACTGACAAATAGAAAAATTTATAAAACTAGAATAGAAAAATGCAAAGATGAATGGGTGAATGGAAAGTACATACGAGTCTACATAGACACAGTGATAGGTCATGTATACAATTATAGGAATATTGCACTTCATAGTGAACATAATATTCAATTTTTAATTAGGTACATAATTTCATGCCAATCCTATGTTTCACTAGGCTTCAACTTGAAAGCACAGTATATAATTCATGATATTCAATAGGTATACATTTTAGCAATAGCAATAATCTTATTTATTGCTGCATAGAATTTCTTTGAAAACTCATGTTTGCATGATAATTAGAAGACTGAAGTTTTCACTTGGCCAGTTTATGTATGAACCATTGGTAATCCATATTAAAATCCAAAATTAGTTGAGCATCTTGTGGATCTCCATATGGTCAAAGTTTTAGTTCACTTGACAGGAACAGATATCAAATCTTAGGCTTGCGGATCACTTTAAGAAAGCATTTTTTAAATCTTTGTGCATGACTTTAAGCTTGAACAAAACAAGTTCACCAAATTGCTTATAGGGCAACCACCAATTTTTGACAAGGGAGGATAGTAATGAGCCCCCTTTCCAATCGAAGACCTTTGGCCTATTTTGTCATCCCGACGGCCAAAGGGTGCTCTCAAGGGTGACTTAAGTCACAATAAATTATTATAAAGTGCTATAAGCAAAAGGAAACGTACCCGTAGCAAACTTTTATTTTAAGTTCCCGTAGCAAAGGGAAAAATCCCTATGGCAATCAGGAGAAAATAATAAAGCATTGTTAGTATTAATTCATATTGGACTTATGAAGGAATGCACTTATAAATTAAAAGTTGTAATCTCTAGAAAGGTGCATAGGGGCAAATAAGGGTCTAATATTATATGTATTCCTCCCTAGGAAAAGCGACTTGTCTAGGAAAGAATATCAAATTGACATTACCTATCCAGAAACATTTAGACCCATAAATTAAAATTGTACCCTAAGAGGGAGAAATCCTTTAAGGAAAAAATGCGACTAGGCCAAAGAGGGAGAAATGGTTAGTAGAAAGCACTACATTCTGATTGGAGATTGCTTAAAAAGATTCCTTTGGGTGCACTTTTCCTTTACATTAGGATTTAAGGTCCCTTAGAAGAGATTCTTTCAAATTCTGAAGTTGACAAATCTTAAGCCTGGTGTTTTTGTGGAAATTACTCTAGAGGACGAAAACCCTCTGGGTAAATTGAGGGTTTCCACACACAAGTTCTATCATGCTTGCAAAGGATTTCAGTATTTTTCCAAGAGATATTTGGAGTTTTAAAATGAAGGTATGGAAGAAATATTTTGTAGCAACATTATCTTATTTTTGGTAAGCAAATTTTGACCCATCTTTGGGTTAGATCTATTTGACGTCATTAAGGATCATTATGGGTCTGACTTTCATTTCCTTCACTTATACTGCATTTTTGGACTTCAAATATGTTATTTTCATGAATTTATGGAGGATTACAGAGCTGTTTTATGTCCCTAAGAAATTGCAGAATTGAACTGGGACACTTTTTCTTTTGTATGTGTGTTCTACACATTCTATTTGCATCCATTAATGAACTGCTAAAGATTCTAATACATGTTTATGGGGAAAATATGTTTATTAGCAACTGATTTATAAGGGTTTTCCTCATATTTAGTCGCCACTTCCTGATAGTTAATTCCTCAGCATGTCCCGCTGAGTTGTATGCTCTTATTACCTCTTGTTTAGAGCTGTTTTAAACTCCCAAAAATCTGTATCTCACATTGGAGTTTGCATACATCCTTGTAAAAAATCACGACTTTTTTTTGGTTGAATTTTATCTATAAACCTAGCCGCTTTGTCATGATAAAATTCAATCTGCATGACATAATCCTTGGATTATCGTAAAATTGACTGGCATTCATAGTGTTGGGATTGCTTTTAATCCACTCATGGATTCAAGTGTCCCATTTGGGGCCATTACATTGCTTGCCACACAACATTTTGCTGGATTGATGGTACCACAAGTAGAAATCAAAATGAAACTTCTTACAAGAAACATGTAACAGTAGTCCAACCATCACCATTAGATGTGGTGGTTATGGAAAATTCCACAAGAATTTTTGTGCTGAACTTGAAAACACTGTAAAAACCGAAAATGTTGCCGTCAAGGGACATTTTCGAATCATTCAATCTAGGGATTGGCAGCAAAAGAATTATGTTCAAGTGTAATGTTCCTTTTTAAATTAAAAATAATAATCATATTGTAACCTTGGGCCCGGTCATTTCTCCATTTTGAACCAACTTCACAACTGTCTCTTGGCCTATTACTACTCTTTGCATCAAAAGGTGATTTCTCACCAAATCCATGAAGAAGAAAGAAGACTCTTCACAGCTATGGAAAAGTTGATTCCAGCAGGCTAAAATGATGAAAAAGAGGGAACATTGCTCGTAGTATGATTAAGTTGGCCAAAAGTAACGTATAGCGGCAATTTAAGTCATTTTATCAAAACCCTCCAATGGGGAACTTTGCAATTTTACCAGCTGAAATTCCCCAAATAGAAATTAAAACTCACTTTAATTAAATAAAGTGCACCTAACTCACTAAAGGATCGCCCCACTTGGCTAGGAAAATATAAAGAAAAAAGTAAATAAAGAGGAGAGGAAAGCTCATTTGATTATTGCAAACACATTTATCAAAATGAACTTTTATGAGCAATTTGCTTTTACTCCCAACTATTGGAACAACCCTTGGAAATTTCATGGCGAAAATGTTGAGATGGCTTTTACAAGTAACTAAATTAGCATTCAAAATTGTGGAAAACCCTCAAACTTGGAGGTCTCATCAAATTATCACATAACTTTATTTAATACAAAGATTCAGATCAGATTTAGTCCCAAAATAGGGACATTTTGCCTCAGAATTTGCAGAAAATAGCAAGGATCACAATTGATGAAACCAAAGGCAGAACTTCAGTCAAGGGCAGATCTGGAATCCTATTTTGAACACATTTAGGGCATCAAATGAGATCAATAAAAAACTTATGGGATTCATTTCCAGATGCCTTGCCTATATTTTTAGGAACCCAATTCATGATAAAATGAGTTTTTTGCTTAGCCAAATCAATTCAAAAATCAGATCTGAAATTTGATTGCAGCGGTCTTTTGTAATTTGTAACCCTCAAGAATTATAAAATTGCAATTTTCATTCATTCCAAGTAAATTGCAAATGATTTTATTTTCAGATCTAAATTTCAATAATAATGCCCTAAACAGTGTAAGTGAGTCGTTCAAATTTAAGAAAACACTGCTGCAATTTTATTCACCAAAATACTGGGAAAAGTCTTCAATAACACTGCTGGAAATTGACCAGAAATTTTGAACATCTGATTTTAACCAATGGGAATTTCTGAGTGAAAAATCCCTCTACTCTTGGGGTTTTTGTCCACAAGAGGTAGAATTCACAAGGGGTTTCAGTCCTTGGAAATTTTTTGCAAAAGCTTAGAAAGCTCAAATGCAAGAGAAAATATCATTAAAAATTTGGATCATGGAAGAGGCAAGTCGACTTCCCTTTTAAAGAATTATAGCCAACAAAACCTCCAAACCAGCCATTTGAGCTCACATGTTTTTCCCTAATGCAATGCATTTAATATTTTCCCATATTAAATGTTTTTCCCAACCAACTTTTTCCCTCCTAATGCAAGTTCGCATTTTTCTAGGGGAAATACATAGTATAATTACTTAATTTATCCTTTCCCTAGGTTCATTATTCTTTCTTTGGCAAGTCGACCTTTATCCTTTCTAGGAAATTAATAACATATTTAAATTGGAATACAATGATATTTTTAAGTGCTAATGTAATGTCCCTCTTTCCGGCATGACCCTTGGACACTTGGTGGGTAGCTTATTTGTCAGTCTTCGTAAGCTATTTCCCGTTTTTAGGAGATGATGTGCATAGCAGGTAAGGGTTTTATAACTTAAGTCATCTTGGATTATTTGATGTTAGCAATGAGTTCAGTTGGTCTTAAGGACTCACTTGGGAAGGGGACTTTCTGAGGTTATTTCCGGCTTCTGGTGTGTTCTCCAAGATTCTTGGAGAGAGTTTCTAATTTATAGTAAGTCACCCAACTGACTTCATTTCTCATGAAATTTGTCATCGGCACCGCTTCTGCTCATCAGTTTCCGATTCCGGTGCTTTCAACGATTTCCGCACTTTGGGAGCATTAATGGCTTATTTTAATTATTTTACCCAGGTTGCTTATATTTGTACGAATTACTTGGCGAGCACCTCAGTATTATAGCTCGTCGGAAAGAGAATGTGAAGTTCTAAATGATGAGATGCTAATTCAGTGACTTTGGGTGCCAGGAATGATTAATTAATTAAATAAATCACTTTCCGGAGTTATAAGGTGTAATTAATTAATAAAGTGATTTATTAATTATATTTTCTTTTAATGAAAATTCTCGGAAAAGGTTATAAAAGGAGGGTTTGGCCCATTTGCTACACACTTATCATTTTGAACAAAAAAACAAATTCAGAGCAGCTCTTGCTAATTACTCTCGAAGGACGGAAACCTTCAGATTCAAACAAAGGCAAGATTGAAACAGGGTCTTCATTGTGCTTTTTCACACCAGACATTTTCACATTGCTTTTCAATTCATGTACCACAAGACATTTGTTTGCAATCAGACACATGTCTCATAAGTAAAGGAAATTGATCTAGATTATTGGAGGCTCAACACCTCAACCATTGAAACTTTAGAGAATGAGAATGTCTCTTACAGAAGAGTTGGGTCAAGCTAGTGCAAGACACTCATGGATCATTGCAGTTGTGCATTGATTCTAAAAGAATACCATTGCGTAGATTGAAATCCAACATTTTTCACACAAAAATATATTCAGGTGCAAAAGGAATGCAATTTCTAAATTTGTAAGGAATGTGATATAACTAAATGCGAGACATAAGTCACTTTCGATGTTGGAATCCATTGGAAGTTTACAACATGTCTTTAGTCTAGACAATCATACATGTGTTAGGGGACCTAGAAATGGTGTCTGAATGGCTAAAGCTAACCAACAAGTTGATGGACCAGAAATTGAGTTTTGACATGCAAGTGTTTGAAAATCTCGGAGTCACTTCCAAAGACCAATCTTTTTACCAGTTCGGTATTTTGGAACACGTACAGAAGTTCATATTTGCAACCAACTTTTCCAAAGAGTTTTTTTTTTTGACGGTTTTTAGTGCATTGACATTGATTCAAACACATTGTCATGTCGTCTCAATTTTGATATTTTTTGTTGTTTCTCTTTAATTGAAAGAACATGGCCAATAGAAAGTCCCACAAGGGATTGCAGACAAACATAACTGCAATGCATAAACAATCACAAGTCTGATTGGAAACGAAATGATTTCCAATTTATTTATTTATGGATTCCAAATACAATGAAATTCATCTCTAAATTGCATACCCGAAAGTCCAGCTTTGTGTGATAAAATGAATGGATATCAATGGTACTGAAATGTATCAGAACTCTCTCATGCGAAGGAGCCAATAGTGGCTGCACCTGTCAACACAACTAACCTGCTAACACCCCTAGTTTCACTCCTTTAACTAACTGCGCTCTCCAAATGGGAAAGATGGCGCCCCAATGATGGTAATAATATTCCTCTTTGAGTAAACTGATAAACACACGCTGCAATTAACTGTAAAGCAATATCAAAATGATCTGATGTGAAGCACAATGAAGACCCTGTTTGAATCTTCCTCCTTCGAATTGGGTTTCCGTCCAATCCGTAATCTCCATAAGGGTTTACCGTCCTTCGAGAGTAATTAGCAAGAGCTGCTCTGAATTTGTTTTTTGTTCAAAATAATAAGTGTCCCCAGCAAATGGGCCAAATCCTCCTTTTATAACCTTTTCCGAGAATTTTCATTAAAAGAAAATATAATTAATAAATCACTTTATTAATTAATTACACCTTATTAACTCCGGAAAGTGATTTTTTAATTAATTAATCATTCCTGGCGCCCAAGGTCACTGAATTAAAATCTCATCATTTAGAACTTCACATTCTTTTCCGACGAGCTATAATACTAAGGTGTTCGCCAAGTAATTCGTACAAATATAAGCAACTTGAGTACCAATAATTAAAATAAGCCATTAATGCTCCCAAAGTGCGGAAATCCGTCGGAAACACGGAATGCCGCTTGAAAGTATGATACATGAGCAGAAGCGAGTGCTGATGACGAATAATGAGAAATGAAGTCAGTTGGGTGACTTACTATAAATAGATACTCTCTCCAAGAATCTTGGAGAACACACCAGAAGCTAGAAATAACCTTGGAAAGTGCTAAGTGAGTCCTTAAGACCAACTGAACTCATTGCTAAGATCAAATAATCCACCAGATCGTCGATAAAACCCTTACCTAGCTATGCACATCATCTCCTAAACAATGGGACTAGCTTACGAAGATGACAAATAAGCTATGACCAAGTGTCCAAGGGCATGCTGGAAAGAGGGACATTATGAGTCCTCCACTTCCCAAGATTTTGTCCAAAGCAATATCAGATCTGCATACCAATCAAGTCCCGTATCCCAAATCAACTGAAACCTTTTGAATGGCTTCAAATGCACTGTGCTAAACTGCTCATTTTAGATCTGGCAAAATAGAACTTGTGCAACTTACTCATAAAAAGTGTCATATCCCCCTCAAGTATGCCAGCAATGGGCCATAATCTTCAAAAGGCATTCTTGCTGTCCCATGCTGATATGTAGTGAAACAATCCTCATAGATGCATGCAATGAATGATTTTTTGTCCCAAACCCTTATCAAGACTTGGCTGTCATTTGATGGGAAAATCAGATTTGGCTGCAACTCATGGAACTTGCTCCCCTTCATGATGGAAACTCAACTCCATAGCTTGCAAATCTTGGGTGACTTTTCCTAGTGAATCCGAGCCATTGCATACCAAGCACAACATTGTTATCCTTCAAGTCAATAACATAGAAGTCATCACAAAGTGTATACCCACCAAATAGAATGCTAACTTGGTTTACTTTCTTCTTGCAAGGGATAGTGAGACCACCATTATAGTCACATCAAAGCCTTCAAAAATTATAACAATGCAAACCTCTTTTGATCACCAGACCTTCATCCATGAAATTGTGTGTAGATCTCACTATCAAGAAGTGCCATGACTATACACCCGAACATTGTACCTTCAAACATGAAATGGATTATACCTTGGTGCTCCTGAAAGATAAGTGAGTCTACCATCATTTTCAATGTTTGGCGCTGGCTGCCCCTGTACATTTTCTGAATTAGTATCATCATCCCCATCTAAAACAACCTCAATGACAATGCCCTTACCCTTTCCAAGACACCTATGACCCGGTGCCCAATATCTTTGCAATGAAAACATAAGTTTTTCCTACGAAGGTCATTCTCAATTCATGGTCCATCTTTGGTGTAGAAAAACCTTTGAAGAAGTGAAAATCTGCTCACTTTCAATGAGAATGTTCTGAGTTTTTCATTCTCTGACATTTTTCTTTTGGGTCTGAAATGGAGGTAGTAATGTCTAAATCCAATGTTGTTTGAATGGCCTCATGCAAAGTTCCAAGCTTAAGAGCCTTGACAAAACCCCTCAATCTATCATATAATCCCTCTATAAAGAGCATCACCACCCTTTCTCGGGCATCTCTGAAAAACCATCACAACTATACGCTGAAATTCAGTTGATGTATGAGCTCAACATGTCCACTCTTTCCCTATGCCAAGTCATTGTAATAATTTTCCCATATTAAATGTTTTTCCCAACAACCTTTCCTTCCTAGTGCAAGTCGCATTTCTCGGGGAAATACATAAATTAATTATGTTTTTATGACCCTACGCTTGTTACTCCCCTTTGGCCCAAGTCGCCATTATCCTTTCTAGGAGGAATAAAATATAATAAATCCCTTTACAATGACTTTTGCCCCTTGAGGCAAATCATATTTTCCATAGGGATTACAATTTATTTTTATTAAGCTAAATAAATTAATATAAGTGCTTTAATTATTTTTTTTATTTTTTTATAGCACTTTATAATAATTTATTATAACTTAAGTCACCCTTATATTTTTCCTTTGGCCGTCGGGTTGACAAAATAGGCCAAAGGTCTTCGATTGGGAAAAGGGGACATTACAGTCCTTTCCCAAAATTTCTATTGCCACAAGATATTACTTTGTCAATAAGTCCAAACTCGCATATGAAATCTTAGCAAATAGAGACTCGGGTTCCATGATGCTAAGTACCTCATCTAAATGCCTCAAGTGGATCCTCCCATGTCCTGCTTGTAGATCAAGATATCATCAAAGAACACTAGCATGAACTTCCTCAACTGCCTATTGAAGAGATGGTTCATGCATGACTGAAATGTGGCAGGTGCATTAGTGAGACCAAATGGCATCACCAAGAACTCATAGTGCTCATAGTGACATCTAAATGCTGTCTTGTGGATGTCCTCCTCCCGAACACGAATCTGATGGTATCTCCGATCGAAGATCAATCTTTAAAAGTAAATGGCTTCCCATGCAACTCATCCAAAAGCTCATCCTATACGAGAAATGGGATACCTATTTTTAATTGTCTTCTTGTTGAGGGCACGGTAGTCAATACACATCCTCATATCGTCCTTCTTCTTGGGCCAACACCACTGAAGAAGCAAATGGGCTAGACTAAGACAGATATGCCCCATACCTAGAAGCTCTCTGATGGTCCTCTCTATCTCATCCTTAAATTTCTTAGGATGACAATAAGGTGTAGTGATCACTGGCTTGGCACCCTCCTCTAACTCTATGACATGCTCAAAACCCCTGTCTGGTGGGTCTACCTGGAGGAATGTCACCAAAAATGCCCATGTTTATCCAGTATGGTCTGAATATCTGTATAAAATGCTGCCCACTATTTGAAGAAGATTTGGATGAAATAAAACATTGGGCTGCCCATGCAACCTCTCCATGGCTGATGATTAGACTTACATCCTATGTGCTGAAGACAACTCTAGGCCCACCATCTGAAAGAGCCCATAAGCACAATCTTCTTCCCATCATCCATAAACTCCAACTCCATCCGTTTCAAAATCCTGCACATATCTCCCAAGGGACTGAAGCCATTGAATACCCAAACTGCATCAATCTCTCCAAGGCTAACTAAAAAGACTCATCTGTCAATGTATAGTCCCCTAGCTGGATACTAAGCTGCGGAATCCTCCTAGTGTAACTCAAAGCAAAACCATTTGCAACTCGAACACTGAATCCCTCAAATCCTCAACCTGTAATCCACGCTTCATCACAAATCCCTCATCAAGGAAATTGTGTGTAGCGCCACCATCAATCAAGCAGACAACTCGTTGACCCTTAACTAGTCCTTTCAATCAAAAGGGGTGGTACCTAGGGACTCCAAAAAATGAGGCAATAGTACCTGAGCCTGGTGTCTCTTCCTCGCCAAGCTCTATCTGGGGCTGCTCCTCATGTGCACAATGATCATCATCTGTCCTCTGTATCTGCATCTGGTGAAGACTCCTCTACATCTGATATCACCTCAATAAGGTGCACCTTGCCTTTTCCAAGGCAAGTTGTGTCCAGGCTCCCAATGGTCCTTGCAATGAAAACAAAGTTTCTTCCTCCTCAACTCATTCTGAGTCCCCTGATCCATCCTAGGAGGGGGAACACTCTTCGCTGGCTAGTGCAACGCTGAAAAGGTTTAGAGCTCGTGGAAGGCTTCTTACTAGACTAGTAAGAAGTGGGGGATGTCTCTAAATCTAATGCCATCTGAATGGCATCATGTAATGTCCTAGGCCTAAGCCTTAACCAATCCCCTCAACCTGTCATGAAGTCCCTCAATGAAAAGCATCACCATATGTCTCTCAGGCATCTCTTGCACCATCACTGCAATCTGCTGAAATTCGTTGATGTATGTATCAACGTGCCCACTTTCTGTCAAAGTTGTGCCAAATCCCTATAATAAAGCTCCACATCCTTGCGATCAAACCTAACAATCAACCTCTCACTAAACTCCTTGTATGATCGCAGAAGATCATGATTTTGTGTAATAAGCCCATGGTGCCACCAATTGTATGCTACTCCCTCAAGGTGCAATGTAGCAAATTGGATAGCCTCTTGTTCCTGCATAGGCTTGAGAGTGACGTATGTATCAAGCTTTTGGATCCATGCTCTAGCACTAATCTTTCCACTGCCATCAAAAGTGGAAAGGGTCACCTTGTTGGTGGCCTGCTTCAGCTCCATGGTTCTGTGCTCTAGGCCTCTATACCTGTCTAGCTCTCAAGCTCTCTCTCCTTTGAGCACAATACTGATGAAGGCGAAAGGCATTCCGTACCTCATTTGGTAAAGCTCTCCACTCATCATTAGCTGCCAAACGTTATCTTGGAAATTGTATTCCTCCAATGGATCCTCAACCACGGGTGGCTCCTCTCTAGGTAGAAAGCTAGGCTGCATAGGTCTATCTGCAGTCCTGGTAGATCTCCTCTCCTCTCCTCTGTATGTCTCCTCTCACGTGGAGAGGAATCTCTCACACTACCAACTTCTGTAGGTGCCCTGCTGTGCCTCCTGTGATTGTTGGACCACTTATGTGGATCTGTCCCTTCTATCCCTTCTATCACGTTGATCTCTAACATCCATCCTATGCATCAACTGCTCCATGGATGTCCGAATCATGTCCTGAAAAATCATGATGTCAACTCTGTTTATCCTCGGGGAGGGCTAAGTGGTCCATGGTCGTTTATCTTGGAAAGTTGTATACTCCAATGGTCAACCACGGGTGGCTGTCTCTATAGAAAGCTAGGTTGTATAGGTCTATCTGCAGTCTTGGTAGATCTCCTCTCCTTTGTATGTCTCCTCTCACGTGGAGAGGAATCTCTCACACTACAACTTCTGTGGGTGCCCTGCAATGTGCCTCCTGTGACTGGACCACTTATTTCTGTCTCTTCTATCCCTTCTATAACGCTGATCTCTAACATATCCTATGCTCAATATGGTCCGAATCATGTCCCTGAAAAACTCATGATCCGGGTCAATCCATTCATCCTTGCTAAGTGATCCACCTCTTTTGTCCATGGTTTCGGCACTATTACCTGTATCCAAACCTGCTATTATACCTGGGGTGCCCAACTTCTCTTGGCTGCATCAATCAAACCCTCCAAGTGGGAGAATCGCTGCTCTGATACCACTGAAAGATCCCCAATAATTTATTTTTCCCAAATCATAATTTTTTATGAAATGCAAATGACAAACTAGGGTTTTGAAACCCTTGGAGATCGATCTAGGGAAAATTGGATTTTATTCCAGCCAAAAGCGACTAGGGTTTTTGATAAAACTCAATGCAAATAGTTTCCAAAAAATTATACTTTCTATTCCACTTGATTCCCAATATTTTTAAAAGCCAAAATTCATTAAAAATCAGATTTATATGTAGATAAATAATTCAGAAAAACAGATCTGAAATCTGATTTCAAACTGGCTGGAAACCCTTCAAATATTGCTCAGAAAAATATAAATTTGCAGCCTTCTGATTTATAAAAATATAGGAATGCTTGACAATAATTTTCAAAGGAAAATACCTCTGGAATATGCCCCAAACAACTCCCAAACTGGGTCGATCCACTGCTGCAATTTGATCACCAAAATAACACAAAATACTGTTGGAAACTTGACTGAAAAATCTGAATAAGCTCGCTGGAAATTTCTGAGTGAAATCCCCTCTCAATCCCTTGGGGTTTTCGTCCGCAAGAGATAAATCCACAAGGGTTTTCGTCCTTGGAATTTCTTACAAAAGCTGGAAGCTCTTTGCAATGAAAATTTGATAATAGAATTCTGGATATGCCTCAAGTAAGTTGACTTGCTCATATAAAGGAAAAATAGCCCAAAAGCACCTCCAAAATCGTCCAATGATATTATTTTATCTTCCCTAGGCTGGTCACATTTTTCCTTATGGGCCAATTGTCACATTTCCCTATTTTTCATCCCCACAAGCAAGTCGCATTTTTCCCCCTAATACAATTAAAATTAATTGTATTTTGACATTGGCATTTTATTTTAATAATAAGCTTTATTATTTATTATATGTGCAACTTATAATATTATTTAAAAAATATTTGCACAATATCTAGACTGCACGGATACGGGTATGGCTACGGGTACGGTTTCGATACGCTGAAACGACAAATTTTTAAAAATCGTGGGTACGACATGCTTTTGGGTACGTTATATATATATGTTTATCAATGTATAAATATGTATATAAATTATAAATTTAAATAAGCATTTGCATACATATTGAAATTTAATTCTCATACATTGCATACTTATTGAAATTTAATACTTAGTCATGGTGCATTTACACCTATATTTGGCGAAGTCTTTCTTTTCACATTACATCATGTAGTAGCAGAAGAGGTCTTTTATCACTCATCTGTAACAAATCAATTTACAAAGTATCAAATTACTGATACATTGCTTTTCAAAATAAATAAGTATTTAGATTGTACATTCTAAGGAAATGATCAAGAAAATAAGTGTGGTAATAAAAATTATCTGAAAGGAAGGAGTTGAACATGGCAATTCCATTTGCTTCATATTTCTCTATCACAGTTATTTATCTTAGTGACTGTGATAAGATTCAAGGAGTTTTGATTGTTCATGGTGACCTTGTTCCACTCAACACGATAGTAGTGTCTGGCATATTTCCCGAAACATCATAATTAAGCAGGAAAAATATGGATCCAAGCTGGCAGGTGGGACGGTTAGTCCAAGCATTAGGAGAATACTCGCCGAGTTTCGGAAAGCTATCCAGTATTTTTAATTACTAATCTGTCTATAGGCGATCAAAGCTCATGATTCTTTCAAAAGATTGCAAGAAGTTGCTTGGTCCAAAAAGGTGGAAAAATGAATTTTATGAAAATAAGAAAAATATTGCCATCAATGTGTAGAGCTCGAGAAAATATACACTTTTAGAGAAAACGACACCTGAAACGGAGCCACAAAATGAAAGTTATGGCACATGCAAGTTTTTGTTGCTACATCTTCACGGACCCTTTCCAAAAATGGCAAATTTTATTCTACCCTTGTGTTTTCTTCACCAAAAAAGGAAAGAAATGCTGTCTTTGACGGGTTTTTAAGTTTTGGCGAGTTTTTTTTGGATGGGTACGTCCAGAAACGTACCCACAGACACAGGGTACATTACGGGTATAGCAAAATCATACCCGTAACGTACCTTATGTCTGTGGGTACGTTTTCGGACATACCCACAGTGTACCAGTCTTCGTACCAGGTACCTCGTACGAGCACAGGCTGGTACGAGGACCTATATGGCGTTTACGTGCAGTCTAGCACAATATAATAAAATAATAAAACTTAGTCACCCTTGATACTGCCTTTGGCCGTTGGGTAGACAAAAAGGGCCAAAGGTCTTCGTCCTAGCTCATTCAGAAAGAGGGGACATTACAGTCCTCCCTCCCCGGAGTTGTTTGCCCACAAGCAACTGTAGCAAGGTTGGGTGCTGAAGTAGACTCACCCTCCCAAGTGGCATCCTCCAATGGTAAGTCTCTCCAACAAACTAGGTACTCTCGAATCATCTTGTTTCGCAACCTCCTCTCTGCCCAATCCAGAAGCTCCTCAGGGACCAAATCCAATCTCCCCTCATCATCCAATGGTGGTAACTCTACCGAAGAAGTCACATGTTGCCCCAATGCCTTATTTAAGCAAGACACATGAAAAACGTTGTGTATCTTACTTTCAAAAGGTAACTCCAACTCATATGCTACCTGTCCAACTCTCCTCACCACCTTGTATGGACCATAAAATTGAGGCTTAAGCTTCTCTGCTCCACTCTTCTTAAGAGTGCTCTGTCTATATTGCTGAAGTCGCAGAAATACCATATCCCCTACCTCAAATGACCGCTCAATCCTGTGCCTGTCTGGATGCATCTTTTGCTGATTTTGGGCATGCTGCATATTATACTTAAGTGTCTTAAGGATATCTTGGCTGTCTTGTAAGCACTCCTGAGCCTTAGGGGCTCTACTATCTCCAAGTGCCAATTCCACAAAGGATCTTGCGTCATATCCATACAAAGCTCGAAAGGGGGTCATGCCAATGGACATATGGTATGTAGTATTGTAACAATACTTGCACCAATAAAGTTGCTTCACCCATGCCGAGCCACACAAAGAGAGTGGCGATTTGGGAATTCATTCAAACGGTCGGTCTTCTATAAGTCAGGCGAGCCAAACATTGATCGAGTCATGTTGATACCTGCAAACAACCCTGTGGAGAAAACACAATGTGACCGCCACACAAAACAATAAACGGTAGAATAAACACTACAAAGCAAACAAGGAGTCAACTCAGAGGTTTCAGGTAAACCTAAAAAACCACCACATATCTACACACGCCACGTGGATCCTCCACACAGAGACACATCGCCGTTTGCAAGGTAAGTCCTCCGTGAAAGTGTTTAAATATATTTTTTTCATTTGATATTGCATGCATTACAGGCGCCTTGTTGGTTAGCAAGAAGGTTTAGGGAGTCAGAGGTTTAGGGGTTGAACCCCCTCCCGAACCCCTATTTTTTATATTTTGAAATTTGGAGGATTTTTTAGTGAAACTGCCAAAGATATCGGTTGAAACTCCTCTAAACTGCATGGTTCAATAACTAAACCCATCCCCAAATTTAGCGGGTAAAACACTATTTTTGTGAAAAAAAAATTCTCGCACATTGCTTAAAAAGTGATTCTGGCATGCCAAAGGAGGGGTGACCGTAAAGGTGATTTTCATCATTTTTTGCGGTTTTTTAGTGTTTGAGCTATTTTGAACTCCAGGGGTCACCAAGGCCCCATAAAAACATGGCATGTCATTCAATTTTTTCCGCACAAATGGCTGTAATATTATATTTTCAGTGATTGTTGCATTGTTTTGTGCTAACATGCCCTCTAGTTGGGAAAAATCTAACCACCCACCACAGTAAACAATGCTCCTAAATTCTTTTTTCTTGGCACGTATTTGCTCCGTGGTGATAACTATGCCACGTGGAAGACCAAATTTTGAACTCGGCTCGAATTTGAAGAAATTTGGCTGGTTATAAATGGTTCAACAACCAAATCAGCAGATCAAGCAACCCAACACTCATTTTCCAGAAAATGGAGTGAGGACAACACTCATTTTCATGATATAAATCCTCTTAATGGACATTATGAACCATTTCTGTGCAAGAGGATGAGTAAGGACAACACTCATTTTCCAGAGAATGGAGTTTCAGATAGTTTTACAATTTATCGACTCTGCTCACAAAATTCTACAACTGCTCTATATTTGTATGATTTGCAAACAGCACCTGCATTTACATTTTGTGGTGAGAGTCTATTTAATGCCATATGTTACCTAACAGATGCTGAATACGACTCCCTCTCCCTTCGACAGTGCATTGCCGAAACCTTTACCAATGCAATACTTTGTGAAGACGAAAATGCATCCACTTGTCTCGAAATTAACATTAAAAACAATGCAGAAAACAAGCAAAATTTAATGGATTGGTGATCATAAATATCCAGGATTGGAATGCCATATTGAGAAAGTGGACTTGAAGGAGAACCGTTTTGTTTGTGGTGACTTTCACCTATTCTACAAGCAAAAATGCAACTGTGGTCTGCGAACACAGGTTATTTTGTAAATGTATATTGTAACTGTCCACAATCTGCACAAACATTCAACATTGCGTCCTTTGAAACAAATGCAACACATGCTCACTACAAGCCAATCTCGACATGCCCTAGAAACAATACTTTTGATAGAGCTTGTTCACAATCGCTGAGAATTTCAGACAAACAACACAGGAGGTCTTTCCAATCATTAAAAAAGAGATTTTGTTCCAGTTCACAAGAAGCAAATGTCTTAAGTGAAAGCTGCCTTGAACAATTCATATTGACACCCTAAAAAATACCAAAGGACAAAAACACATCTCTTCGTGCAATGAAACAAGTCACACTTAAAGAGAACAACAATCAAGGAGACTACCAAAACGGTAGCAGCCTCGAGAATTCATCAACAATTTTTTTTGAAACAAATTTACCTAAAGACACAGCAAATGCAAGCAATTGCACTTTAAAAATGATATTAGAAATTTCAAACAACAGATAAAGGAAACATATATAAAACTGTGGCTGGAAATCACAAAAATTATAAAAAAGAGCATATGTCGTAATTGTATACTGTCATTACAAAATTGTACCTTACCTACATTTTTACCCCGAACACATAAGATTGAATAACTGCAATATGCAACAATGCCTATGGATCTCGAAGAGAGACTGGTTTCACTTAGAATTGCATTTGCACAAATAAGAGAACTCGGGCATCAAAAATCACAAATGAGATTGACTTGGTCTTATTATAAATATCCCGTCGAATACTGACATAATACATATTACAAACAACACTGCCACGTTCCATCAACAAAACCAGAACACTTGCCGTAGCTTGAAAAGGAAACTGGAATATGAAAATTCATATAAAAAAGGAAGAGAGCACACACACATCATCATAAATGCTTTGAGACAAATATGCAATAGTTAGTTGTATACAACACAGAATGTGCACATCAACAATGATCGGAACAAAGTCATTAATGTCAACGAACACCATAATACAGAAGATGAAAACTTTTACAGTGAAAGTGAAGAAGACAGCGACACTGAAAACACCTATGTCACAAGATTCAAGTTCTAGTTCATGTTCGACGAGGATAATGTTTGGTTCAGGTTTGCCAATAGATGAAATTCGAGAAAATAACGACTTCAAGTAGAAGAAATAGTTTTTTTCTGCCATTTGTATTTTCTGAACAAAATGCATAAATATGTCAGAGAGACAGAGTAGAGAGTGGTTTCTATCCTTTGCTTTCAGTTGGTATATGTCATCGAAAATAAAATACACACATTTATAAAATAAACAATGCAAAATCATGTTGAAAACTTCTCATTCAAAAATAATTGATAAAGTTTGAGTTCATGTTCAAAGAGAAAAAAAATCGACAAAATTCAAACTTTTTTGATAAAATTCAGTGTCCCTTGTGACATAGGAAGACACCATGCCAACCGAGACTCTAATACATGACTTTATAGAGTCAAAATGTATCTACACTTATGCAAGACAAAGTAATTGCCGTTGCACCATCAGAAGGGTAAAAGCCACTTGGAATATTTATGGACAAACATGCAGATGAAATGGATTTTCCCTCTCTATTTAAATTTGATTCCTTGCATCTTATAAATCTATATATCTTTTCCTAATTAATCTATACACCACATTCGGTTCACCTCTAGGATTCTCTCTTCCTAGAACTTTCTTTTGCAAATGTTTGTATCCTTCACTCCCATTGACCTACTTTTGGTCATTTGTGGACATTAATATAATTTCTTTCTTTCTTTCTTTTACCCTTTTTTGAACTGAGTTACTGTTACCTCCTTCTAAGTTAGTCATCCCAAATGGTCCATGGTCAAATTTAAAATGAAGAATGGGTGAGGGTGAGCCAGGGCCCCCAAAACTTAGCATTCAGGGATTCTTTAGGTCATTTGATAAAATTATGATCCAATTCAGAAGTAATTGATTTGATGAACACTTTTGATACTATTTACTTTAGTCTATAACTATTCAATGCAATTATTACAACTCTGCTTTTGTGTGAATGCCTTTGTAAATATTAATATTTTATTTCAAAGATTTTTGTAAAGATTTTATTTTAAAGATTCAATGTACATGTTGAATTTTCGTGTATCCAATTTGGATTCTACATCCAGGTGATTTTCAAATGGGATGGGTGCACCCAAACATGACCGGTTCCAGGTTTGGAGTAGCCAATCTGCTAGTGCTCTATTAAGATGCCAATGTTTTAGGCCCCTGGTTATCCAAAATATCATGTTTATAACTATCACTCCACAAGCTCCGATGTATGTCAGATAGGATGTGTGGGAGGCATCCATATTCCTACACGATCCTTTGTTCTCAAAATGTGGCACACTGAGCTGGTGAAAATGATGCCTATAAACATGGTACATGCAGTCTGAATTGCATCTTCAATCTTTAGGCATCTCTATTGTCTATTTGTTTTCCCTTTAAGATATCTTTGTATGCTCTTCGTGCCTCGGACGAGAATATTAAGGACACCATTTGTGATGATATTTAGACGGCTATATCAGGGTCACATGGATGGAACTTGTACAATCACTTAGCAGAAGCACCAGGCTTGCTTTTTATGCTGAACATTTGCTCCCAATTGTGAATGTTATAATTATTACTCTAGGATATCTTCTTTAGCATTGCTGGTATGAGCTAAATTTCTTCCTAGCGTGGATTAGAGTTGGATGCCATCGGCTTAGAGTTGAAGCAGAGCTCTACATTTGTAGAGAGCATTTGTGTTCACCTTTATCGAAATAGGATCACCCATTTTTCTACTACCATATTTATTATGAGATTAATGTTCTTTCTTGGCGCTTATTTCAGGTCTCAACTTGCCTGCTCTGTGATTTCTTTCTTCAGCATAAGATCAGATCTGTTTGACTTTTTTCATCGGTGTAACAGTTTGTTATAGGAGGGTCCTACATAGCAAATGTATGGCACCGGATTTGCCTTATCACCTCCATCTTTGATTCTATTGACAACAGAATGGGCAGAATATCTGTTTGCTAGGCAAGCATGCTTCTAGATTTGTGAGGCCCAAAGGTACATCTAGCCTTGTCAGTCCTCCTGAGAGCCGAAATTTATAAACACTTCATGAGTGTCATCATCATACCATACAGTCTCCACATAGTCGCCTCACTTGTTTGTTGTAGGGGATCTATTTGACGTTCCTCAAATTTACAGCTGTTTGATACTTGTGATATAGTCATGTGTGTTTTATTTTATTTTTTTGTTTTTTAAATAGGTTAGCTAGAGATGCATTATTGTCATATTGTTACATGCTTATACTACGGTAGTCCTATTGGTTGTTTTGGTCTTCATTGGACATTGGTATGATTCTTTCTTTCATTTATTTTTAACTTGTAAAGGAATAGACACCTTTTTCAATCCCACAGGTCTTGGACTATCTCTCAGAGTCTCCTGACAGCCATTCTTCCACTCGAGTAGGGCCTCTCTGTAACTCAACAAGGTACCGCACAATTGGACAATGAAGAATCCGGCCCATCAATAATTTGCAAAAAGTGCTTTTAGAGTCTTCATGTTTGGAACCTCTATCCTCCATCATAACTGTATGTACCTTTGTAGTTTCAGGTTGAATGGATGATTAATATTGCTAATCGAGGAATTCTGTTGCTATTTGTATATAAAATTTTTTTTGCATTAATTTTTGATTCTTGGAGTCTTGCTGGCTTCAGTTTTGTGAAATATTTTAAGCTCTTACTGATAGATTGCATTAAATCCAAGTGGTCTTATACTCTTTCCCACCCTTGTTGGGCTTATGTAAGTCTTTTTATTACTAGCTTCACTTCTTGTTTGAGTATTTTTGATGCTATCTTTACTCTTTATTGAAGTTTCTTTACAACAACTGATGCAACCACTATTTTAGTTTGCAACTTTTGGTTATTGTGGCTTTAATGAAGGGAGAAGGCAAATTGGTCTAGAAATATGGAGATCCGCCAATCACAGATCTGACTAATGAAGTAATTCTCAGACTTTCCAATGGTTGGGTACCCCTGCCATCCACAAAGTAGAGTCTTTAAGGTCCCTCCACACTAGTCTTGCTATTTGCTTTGAGGTTTGTTTTTATCAATATTGCTCATTTGTTTTTGAAATAATTGCCTCAAACATTCAGGGTTATAATTCTTTTCACTGATGCAGCTTGGAATCAATATAGATGGTTTCTCATCTTCCTCTGGTGGCAGTAGAGCATTTGTAGGTGAATCACTTATTATTTGTGGGCAAAAATATATCTGTTCAAATGTTTCTGCCAAGCTCCCTAAATTGGTATTTGGGCAATATGTCACAGGGAGCATAAAATGTTATAACTGAAGTTGTAGTCGTGTCAAAACAATTATGTTTGCCTGTATAAGTATGTTTCCAATGGACTGTCCTACTGATTGGTTTCTTTCAATATGTAATGTCTTTGTTGGTGCTCATTTAGAATCGTGTTAATGCCAATGGGTTGAGGAGGGTGGTCCTCCATATGTATACAAATGTTGCTAGAGTTGCTTTCAAGTGTTTGTTTTCTCGGTTTTATTTTGTTTTAGAGATGAAAATGGCTTTTAATAATACAAATTAATTTTTTTTGGAGGCCAAGTCCATTGTGGCCAAGAAGACTGATAACAACTTTGAGCTTTAGGAGTATATATCTGGCCTCCTCTGTTTCCAGCCTTCTTGTTTTCTTTAGTAGATTATGGCATCGAATCATTAGTAAATGTTGTTTTTGTCCCTAGTATTTTTAATCTGTTTTCAAATTCCCAGTTCTTGACTAATGGCGTGCCTTCTGTCCATGATGTGTTTTAACCATAGTTTGCATACTCGGACTTAGGAAACCAATTCTTTTCTGACTCGGCAAAAACTCGGAAATTTAAAATATTCTTAACTTTGCTATAAAACATAAGTTTTCTACAAAATACAGTTACAAAATGTAGAAAATGAGTCTGTAAAATGTTGGGGAAGTGTTTTCTATTAGAGTTGAATACAAATAGAGTACAAAATCACTTCATCATGTGAATACAACAGCCAACTGAGAACTCGCGAAAAAACTGTGAAAAAGTTGCGAGTACTGTGAAAAAACTCTCAAGCGTATTGTCAAAAAACTTTCCAAATGGTTGGACAGGAGTTGCTAGTTTGGGCAGAAAATACTCATTTAAGAAATAAACTCGCGAGTACTCAGGAACTTGCTGAGTACTTGACGAGTATTCCAACTACGGTTTCAACTAGTATCAATCCTCAATGGAATCTCTGGCCTTGTGATTGTTGTTTCCCTCTATCAAATCCCGTATTGTTGATGCTGCCCTCAATTGTAAAAGGGAAGCAATATTAGAATATTTGTTTTGCTTATGAATGGTCATGAAAAATGAAAAAAAGAAGTAAACCGAAAAGAAATTTATTTAAATATTTGATTTTTGTGGGGATTATTTCACAAAGAAATTAATTAATGTAGTTATAGAGAGGAGAACTTTTGGATTAATTGCATATTCTGGTTAGAAAATTGACATTTCGAACCTCCCAATGTGGTTTATCATCAGGATGAATGATAAGATAACAGAAGAGGGCTCCTTATATAACCCACTTTACTATGAAAGGTAGAGAACATTAATATTGCCCCAACTATCTAATGCTATGCCATTGTTTTTCTTTAATGTGTTTATATGATATTGAATAAAATATAGGCATCAGTTAATTATAGAATATTATGAATTGTTAAGCAAAATGACTGCTATTTATGTAGTTTTATTTATTGTAATTTGAAAGGGTTTAAAGACAAAAGGAGTGGTCTCTATCCCAGGCATTTAGCCATGTCTTCCATTTCAAAAGGGCTACCGCTTGAGCTTGCCAGCAACAGCAGAAATGTAAGCAAAGCACAAAGTTTCAACAGTTATCTTATCTATATGATTATTTGTTATCCCAACCTGTTTTTTTTTGTATTGCAGCTTTATCGGGAGTGCCTTCGAAGAGCCAAGTTCATTGGTCACAAGGTTTGTAGATTATTCATTATTTCAAATCGTAAATAATTGCAATCCTTTTATGATTTATATTATATGGCCTTTAGTGCATCTTGTCCACTTCATTTTGTTAGCCTTTTAAAAATCTCCAAACCCCTAAACAAATATTTTTCTAAGTAAGATCCATTAAATATGGCATTTGCGTTTATTAATCAGACATTGACTTAAGACGATATAAGGAAATAAGCAAAATTAAACATGGCTGTAAAATTCACACAATAACCAATATGCCCATGACCTTTAGTGATCATATATCACCATAGCTGGAACACCAGTGCCTTGTTATTCCCTATAATCCAATACAGAAAGTGTGCTTCTGATATGCACCAAAATGGGGCGAACGATTGTGGCTAAGGATCATCATTAACAAGTATTGTTGAATCTTCAAGATGACTTGCTAGGTTTAGCAGTCGGCTGATTTAAAATGTCAATATAATCGTAAATTAGTGCATCGTATTAAATTCTACTTCCGAGGCTTTTATATGTCTCTTTTACCTTGTCATTAATGCATACTTAATTGACTGCATGGTATAAGATCTAATGAGATGTTTAGCCTAGGTTTTTCTTCCATTAGTCCTCTTACATATGATTCTTTCAGTTCTCCAAAAAGAAATGTTTCTTGAAGATGTTGGTCTTCTCTCAAGTTTCATATTCTCTGGGTTGAATTAACAACACATACTAAGAACTTTCCAATGTGGTTAATTGGCAGCACTTCTTTCTTTTGCCATCTTTCAGGGTACCTCTATTTGGATTGACAATTTCACTTATAATCTCTTCCTTAAGTAGGATGCATGAAAGACGTTCGAGGTCTTACCTTAGAAAGCTTTGAGGGTTGATAGAATCTAAAAAACATCTACAAAGGACAAAAAAAAGATATGTCATTTATTGGTAGTATTCCGGTTACACAAAACCAACATGATATAGAAAAAGTGTAGATGAAATTTAATTGCCTGGCTTAAAATGAGAATAACTTGGAAAAAACATGGCAAACTAAAAAATGATATATTATCTATAAAAATAGAAAAAAGTTAAAAAATAAATAAATTTAAGTGTGTTTAGATTAAAATAATGGATACAACTGATTTTGTTATGTCACATCAATTGCAATTTAAAAAAAATTGCATCTCAATTCTTAGACATTTTGAACACTAGAAAAAAGCAGAAAACTTCGTAAAATATTGCCCCAGTTAAAGGGGTATGTGCCCCATTTGATTTGGCGGAATGTTGATGTCCATAGGCAAAGTACATGCAGCCTCTTTATGCTCTGCTTTTTCTGTATTGTGAGTGTCAAGATGAGAAAAAAGAAACAAAACAATATTATTCGTAATTAGCATAGATATTCCATGACTAACTCATCCACACAAATCTCAACCAGGGTTGTCGGATATGCTACCCCTACTGCTAGGGTGCGTGTATCTTGCCAGTTATAGATACGGGTATGGTGTGGATCAGATATGGTCGTATCAGATACAACCGGATAAAGTATGTGGGGCAACTATAGCCGCATCTGATTTAAAAGTTTAAAAAAATTAACAATAAAACCCCTTCGAAAGGCTAAAATATGCTATGGTAAAATAACTGCAAATGATCTTCTATATTGCATTTTAGCAGTAACAATTGAGGACATGGAGGTGATAGTGTTGATTCACTCTTTTAATTCAAACTTTCATATTGGCTCCAATCAACTTGCAATTCTTTTGATCTACTTTGCTTCTTTTCTTTCATTTTGTCTATTTTCCCTTGGCCTACACAACCTGCATTAATCCATTTAATATCCAACTTCTTACCTTCCTGTGGGTTGGGAGTGTGTAATTTGCATGTAATTTCATTGTTATGTATAAATTTGTTTATAACTTAAAATGGATTATTATTATTAATATATATTTTATGATTTTTAATTTAGATAATATATATATATATATATATATATATATATATGATGTATCCAACTGTATCCATACTAGGGGGCATATAAAATTGACCGCACCGTATCCATGTAAATTTGATCTTAAGGAAAAACCATAGTTACTTATGTTTGCTGCCCTTTTAAGTAATTTGCTTAAGCAAATGATATGTTGTGCAAGAATTGAATTGTTAAGCGCTGAAATTAACTGTATGAATGAAAAAAACAAG
The DNA here is from genome assembly GCA_019776745.2 of Taxus chinensis. NCBI lineage: Eukaryota > Viridiplantae > Streptophyta > Pinopsida > Cupressales > Taxaceae > Taxus > Taxus chinensis. Next base: position 134,580 of record JAHRHJ020002253.1, read on the forward strand.
CACATAAATAAAAAAATGTTAGATTATGTTACTTCAGAATGCGTCCTCTAGCAGGGCACTCATGTGGAACTTGGCATACTTCAACAGAGTGTACTGTCATAGAGAACAAAAATCCTATTCTTGGCAGTCCTATTCTTGGCTGTTGATTTATAGTTGCTTTTATGCAGTTTGTTTTCTAGTTTTATAAAAACTGTTCTTTATTTAGTAATTTGCTTTCGTAAAGTTGACTGCCTATTTAATAGTGCATAACCCTAGGATAAAATTAGATGAAGGGTAATTTAATATTGGGATGGATCCAATTTTAGGATCCAGACTATTGTTAGGGTCTTCTTCAACTATAAAAGAAGGCCTAGGGTAGGTGTTTTATTCATTTAGTGTGTGTGTTTTTCTAGAGTGTGTTTTAGAGCATTGTAGCTTTTGTTTTCTAATTAATAAAAAAATGATGTGATATGGACCAGATTTGAGTATTTTTTAGTTAATGTTTCTTTACTATATATGATTGTAGATTCTAGCATTTAAAGCTCAACAATTTTGATTAGCTATTAGTTTCGAGCTATCTAGTTGATGGTGCTTTAAGCTTAGATTTTACTTACCATGGAGTCGAGGAATTTTCAACATGGTATTAGAGCATAATTTATGAAATTTTGTGTTAGGAGAGGCTAGCTATCTGGGTTGTATGTCCTAGCTTTTGTGGTTAAAGAAAAATTGTGTCGGTGATCGACATGTGGACTTGTGAAGGGTTGTTGGGTGTGAAACCCTAGTTGATCCAGTGTCGTAAATTGAAGCTTGTTTGAAAAGTTGTAGTAGTGGCAACTCCCACTATGCAAGAGAGTCACATGTTAGAGAGATCCTCAAATCATGTCCTGTCAAATTTAAGATTGTAGAATATCTTGGAAGAAACAAAACTATGGTAGCTTGTGGAGAAGAAGTTTACCCCTTTCACAACTCTCAAAGATTTGGCAGATTACAACAAGAAGGCAACGAAGGTAAGTGACCACTTGATCCTTCATATTATGACCAATAAGAACTATTAAGGAGATGCATTATGCCTTGGGAACCTTGTACTAGATTGTGAATGTATCTAGGGTGATACTTCTGAAATAAATTGTGTAGACGAGGGGGATGTATTAGGTGGATTTTGTGAGATGTATTTTGTGGAATGGGGGGATGTTTATAAATGTTCTTTTGTAGATTTTAAAACTTTATCGATTAGGTGGAAAGGTTTATTAATTAGGGTAATGTGAAGGGGGTGAATGATAGTAAGTGGATAATGGGTAGGAATATGGTCAAAATGGTGTATGATAAATGTTGTGTGGTCAAAATTGAGGTCAAATGTCATGGTCAAAATAGATGGACGGTAGGTGTATGGGTTGATTAGAAGGATTAATGTGATGTTTGTTCACTGGTTTCGACAAAACAATCAGGCAATCACAATCACGCAATCACAACCTAGCTAGTCAAGTGGGATTGCAACCGAACTATAGCTCGCTTTCAATACCACACACCGATGGTGGTGCCACAATTGATCCTCCACCTACGTGTTAATGTGGGGTTGGCTAGTGAGTGATCTTGGGAAGTGTGGCCTTCTTGCACTATTATTCAATATGCGACCAAAGGGCTACCTAGTCTAGGATGTACATGCTCATTAGGGGTGTCCCCAATATACCTCGCGGTACGTGGGGTCCAAGTCCGTGTTGCAAGGATGCTGTTTGAGGCTTGGGTATTGGGATGTGGAAGCCCCTCACTTCACACCGCTTTTAAAACAAGCAAACGCTTTTAAAACAAGCAAACGCTTAGCCAACAACGACAACTGTCGAAGAATTTATATACCCACCGGAACACAAGGTATGTTTGTGTGTGGAGGTGAAGCCCATGGTCACGAGACCCGTAGGACTATGGTAAATGCGTGGATGTCACTTCCACGTCATGCTACCCCCTAAAAACAAAAAGGGAAGGAAGGCTGGCCGCTTTTGATATTCAAGATCGTCCTAAGACGCGAGAGGAGAGCATACACGGTGTTGCTTTCGGGATAAAAACATGCAGCAATGCAAAACACACAAAGGATGATATATGCAAAATAATAATTAAAAATTAACAATAAAATATTATATTATATGATGGGGTCTTGAAGAAGTGGATCTGCAAAACAAAGGATTAGTAGTTTGTTATTTATAACCTCGGTATTCTTGGACTGATTGTGCTGCAAAACAAGGTGGGTTAGTAGTTTTTAATTAAACTAACAATCCTGCAACCACAAAAAGTTAGTATAAACGCAAGGTGAGTATTGAAACGGATAGAGTTTCTCCTTGTTCCTGTAATATTTATGCAAAAACAGAATGTGAAATATTGTAAAACACCACCAAAACACCCAAAAATATAGTTAGAGTGATTAGTACTAACGTAAAATTTCAACCTAGAAAAGGCGCTAATTGCTAGAGCATAAAATGCCCTACTTTAGGTAAAAGTTGCCAAAGTAGAGCAAAGACGCCAATATAAGGCAAAGGCGTTGTTTCAGGTAGCAAAGGTGCCAAAATCAGGTTAAAGCAGTCAAAGGCGCTGGAGTATGAACAAAGGTGCTACAATGTCGGCAAAAACGCTAAAACATAGAACATGGGTGTCAAAACAGAAACATTAATTTTAGTAGGGTTCAATTTTTAAAGTTCTAGCATAGGTGCTAATTGACAGACATAGGCACTAAAAGACAAAGGCGCCAAACTTGCATAGTCACATTGTCAGAAGCAAACGTGCTAAAGTAGCCACAAAGGTGCCACGTGTTTGACAAATGCGCTAAAACATAACCCTGCAACCACAACAATCACTATAAGGTGGAAAGGCGCTAATGTTAGGTCAAAGACGCCACTTTTCACAGCATAAGCGCTGAAAGACAGGGCATAGGCGCCAATACGGAAAATTGTCACGATTTTTTTTTAAGTTGTAAATGAACACGAATTTTTTCCAAATTTGGATAACTTGTTCTAAATATGAAATACTACTAAAAACAAAAAGGATGGTGGGGGTAAGCCCTACGGTGGGCACCAAAATGTAGACAAAAAGTAGTGTTAGTTGCAAATATAAACTAAGAACCAAACCAAATTAATCCTTAATCTAACACAGCTAATATCTACCTCTGATTGAGCAAGATAAAAAGAGGGAAAGGATGTTATACCTGCACTTACCTATAAGTTGTAATCCTCCTTTGATGCCTTGGATATGCTCAATGGATGAATTATCTTTGCTTCAGATTGTGGACTTGGTTGGGCAGCACCTCCCCTTGCTTGCTTGATGATTGATAATGGAATCTTGATGATCTATAAATGAGAGTTCTATTAGAAATTTGGCAGCACTTAGTTGCAATTTCAAAAGATGGTTTCCATGAGGGCGGTGAGCCAAATTTATAGGTTGTGGGAGGAAGAATGAAGGGTTGAGATTGATCCATGTAGGATATGGATCAATGGGTGAGGATTGGTGAGAAGGATGGAGAATTCTAGAATTAGATAATTCTAGAAATCAAGAGAAGTCTAGAAATACTAGAAATTGATAGTAAGGATTATTGATGGGATGATAAGATATAATGATGAATAATATGATTAAGGGTGAGATGAGATTATTGGGCGAGTAAATGAAAATATTTGGAATAAGGATACATATGATATTAGGGATGAATAATAATTAATTCTCACTATTAATTATTATATGGTTGAGATGGGAATTGTGATAATGCATTAGTGATGGGGGGATATAAATTAATAATATTAATAAGTATTTTATTTATGTTGTCGACATTTCTCATGTCTACACAATCAGTTTCCAGTCTTCATACAGTTAGAGATAGTTCCCAACTGTCTAACCGATGATTATGAGTATAAATATTCAACATCACCAAGAACTTACAAACAAGATAATAAAAAATTTATAAGTAATTAATAATTTTAAATTTGCAACTTGTAATATATAAATTGATACTCTAATTTTTGTTACCTGGTGGCTGGGTGGGTCTCCCTCAGATAGGTAACATCATAGAAAAGAACCTCCCTCTAGCATGCTTGTAATTATGCAATTCTAAAATAATAATGCCCCTCACCTCAATCTCTTGTGTCATCCTCTCAATGCATGTTGGGAGGCCCTCCATAACTAGCCTAGTAACATTTTTGGAGCCATTGGAGAAGAAATACTTGGGGTTGAGGTAGTACCCCACTGCATGGATGGATTGGTGGAGTTGATTGTTCCAACTTCCACGTACGATCAAATTAGCTTCCAAAAGGGACCAAATCTAGCTATATCCCCCTATAATAGTTTTGGATGGCCTCTTTGGCCCTATCCATGACCTCATAAATGTATCCCATCGGGTTTTGGCCCCCATTAACCAAGCACAAAACCCTCACCAACTTTGACACCTACAAACAATTTAAAATTTAAAGTTACAAACTCACAAAGTAAGTAAATAACAATACATTTAAAAAATGAAAATAAAGGAATTGATTTGAAATTTAAATTGAATTATGAAGTTACCTTGATGATCTCCGCAACTCTCCTTGCAAAGACATCATCAAAAACTATCTTTGCATTCCTCTCTCCATCTTTTTGTGAATATTGTGAGTTTCGCTATGCTTGGTTCACAAATATTTGCTTTAACGATGTTAACAAATTAGAAATACTTTGCAATGTTAGTAAGTTAGCTGCAAATCTCGTGACACTCGATCATATAAGCTCTTTTCCCTTGGTGTATTCGATTATCAAGTTGAGAACCTAAGGGTGATTATATATGTACTTGGTTATATTTTTTTCCATCTTCAACAATTGGTCTCACCCAATTAGCTTTATCTATGTCCTTGAAAAGAAGTTCAAGGCAATGAGCTTCACAAGGGGTTTAAAAAAATGTTGGATGCCTATCCTGTAGTAGTCTCATAACTGCCACATATGCTGCTGCATTGTCAGTGACAATTTGCACAACATTCTGGATACCCACCTCTAAGACAATTTCCTTTAAGATAAGACTCAAATTGTTTGCATTCTTGACCATGTCAGAGGCATCAATTGATTTAAAAAAAACAACTCACATTTGAAGGGTTCTTTCCATTTGTCCATCCATCTGAAAGAATAGTGCATCCGTATTTTTGCCACTTGTTGGCGAGACAATTTGTCGGGGGACAAATCGGTGAGTTTCTTGCCAACTCTCTAGGAATCTAAGTCCCTTTACTTAACAGGTGCAGCTGCCGTATATGCATGCGAGAGTAAAAAGTGAGTTTTATCCTGGTGGCCTTTCGGCCGGGGATCCAACAGAGGCACTCCACTGACCCTGTGGCAAAAGCTTACAACTATCTGTAAGGGAAGAATTTTCTAGGAGAGCGGGAAAGGGAGTGAGAATATGAGGTAGGGGAACTAATGTTGCAGGTAGAAAATCAGATTCCTGCACACACTAGTTAGAAACTTCATCACATGCACTAAAATTAGGAAGAAACAATACTGCAAACAACAACAAGACCAATTAGAATTTAATGAACACAAAGTATCAGTAAACCCCTTAGTCAAAAAAGGCTCGAAACTCCTTCTTCTTGTATTGATGCTCAAGCAGAAATTGTACATAGTATGAGAATGGAAGACATTGAGAATAGGGGAAAAGTGGCTAACTCTTTTCACTCACAAGTGAGCAAAATCTCTCTCATGAACTTACAAGAATACAACCAACTAGAAGAATTTCAGAATTAGAACCCTTTGGAATGAGGAGCTCATTACAATTTATAGAAAGAGCAACTCTTCGTCTTCTCGATGACCCTTTCATATGCCTTATTTATGACTTTAGACTATTCATATTCGCTCCAAATATTAAGTCCTTTTTATAAAATCAAGGTTAATTAATTTACATAATGTTTCTAAAGTCACTTTAAGACATATCAAAAAGTACAAACCCCCAACGCAAAATTAGAACATGGAGGAGAGAGAAAGTGGGGGGGAGAAGAGAGAGGAGGAAAAGAAAGGATGTGTTGCTCCTGATGAAGTCTGCTGATCCTTATTGATGGAAAGATCCAATACAGTGAAACTATGAATCTTTGAGATCTTTTCATTCTTCAGAAATACTTCAAATTGGCTCATGGATGCTTTGGCATGAGTGTTTGAAAAAACTTGTCAAATGACTTCATTGATCCATGAACTACTCAAATCTAAGAGACAGGATGCAATGATCCAATGTAGTGAAACCTAGATCCTCGCATAAACACCATGTGCTAAGTGTTAAAAAAAACTGACGAATGATTCCATTGGTGATCCTGTGAGCATCACTCATAAGAGATCCCATTTGGAACAAAACTTGTCCTGATTTCTTGCAATATTACCAAATTACTTGGATGATTTGAACATGACCGTGATGAAGTGTATTATGAATAGTTTGACAGTGCTGACTATGAATTCCACCTCACACATGAGTTTTAAAATAAACTTTTGAGATCCATGAAAGTGATCTCACTTGTATAGTTTTTTCCCCTGCAAATATGAACTTCATTCTTCCTTGACACCCACTATATTTGGAAACAGAAACTATTTTTAGTAAGTATTGATAATTTTCCCTTTCTAGGATACAACTGGTGATGTCAACTTGAATGTTCAACTCCTAGTGTGCTCTCTCTGTGAAATCCGCCCTTTTGGAGTAACTTGCTATTTTTAGTAAGTGCCCAAAGGACAACTTACTATTTTTGGCAAGTGCACAAATTAGATTTTTGACCTCGGATGATTATGGTAGCTTGAATTACCCTTTCTCCTTGCATTCCTCTCGCCTTCAGGATCAACTTTCTATTTTTGGCAGGTGCTCGTGGGACCACTTACTATTTTTAGTAAGTGTCAAATTTGGACCAAGATGACTGTTCTGATGAATTTTCAACTGCAGTGCATCCTCTGTGTTCAGCGTCTCCTTCGTAGGTTCTTTTGTTGATGACTTTCCCAAAATAGCAGTCCTCTATGCAGAAGACCTATTATTTTTAGAAAGTGGGCTATTGGAGGTCAGGAATGATGGAAAAAAGTTTTCTGATATGGGTTTTTTCCCAATATTGCCCCTTTAAAATTTTGTGCTTACTCGATCAATAGTTTGGGAGATTTTAAAGTATTAAAATTTGACCTAGCAGTGCTTCTGAACGCGACAGCTATTAATAGACCTCAAAAATTGCAGGTCTGGTTTTATCTTCTGTTTGCAACAAAATTTACATTTTTTGTTGTGGGTTTTTTCTTCTTATTCCACAGGTGAAATTTCTCTTCGATTTGGTTGTCGGTTTGATGGGAAATTGAGATTTTTCCTTCGTAGTGCAGAAGAGATGGATTTCTTCATTGCAGTGACATTCTGTGCTGTGGAAGAAGGGTTTGAAGGTGATTTTTTAATGGTTTTTTGAGAGTGAAGAACTCAGCAAAGATGGTTCATTGTTTCGTGTACTGGTTTGCAAGATATCTTTGATTCTTTGTTCTATGGCAATGGAGTTTTTCAAGCTTCTTCTTCTTGTTCTTCATTTTTTCTTCTCGGTTTGATCAATCTTCCTTCTGTGACCTGCATATTACAATGGAGTAGAGGATTTAATTGTTGTAGCGAAGCTATTTTGGGGTTCATCAATGGCAGAGTGGTGTGTAGGAAGTTGCAGAGCTAGTGGAATGAAGCTGTGCACAGGAGAGTTAGAAGTTAGAAGCGGGAAACAGGAAGGTTTTTAAAAATTTCAAAATTTGCCAAAGCATTGAGTGAGGCACAATTTCATGTCCTTGATGTGCCTTAAGCATTAAGGGATGTGAGGTACATTAAATTTCACATGGCGCCTGGTCACAACATGTGGCGGAGATCCAACGACAGGGGATTTGCTAAAAAAAGCTAAAAAGCAGCTTTAAAGCACTGAGGGGGAAATTTTTTGAAGCTGGTCACATGAGGACCATGAAGCACTAGATTCTTGGAGGGGTGCATTTTTCCATACCTTGATGTCCCTTAGCACAAAGGGACATGAGGGACATCAAATTGCATGGCGTTTCAGGTGATGACACGTGGCACTTGATTCGACGATAGGGGATGAAGGCTCCACTAGCTCCTGGGAGTTGAACTGGCGGTCCGGGAGGTCGCATGAGGGTCCAAAGGGCTTATATGGGCTTGGGCGAAATTTTCATGACCTTGATGTCCCTTTGCTTGAGGGATGTGAGGGACATAAAATTGCGCCAGGCTCCTGGAGCTGACACATGTCCTACTCAAAATTTGACTAACTCCTGAACTCGCTCCTAGAGGGCAACTTGAAACGATGATAACTTGAGCTCCCGATGGACTTTTTTGATGAAATTTTATATGATATTGACTGGAAATGGCCTTCTGAATCCAATGGTGGGGGTCTCAGGTCTTGATTCCTCCATTTGATCCCTTAAAAAGTGGATTTTTGATCTTCACTCCACCTAGTTATGCATGAAAAAAACTAGTTATAAACCTATTGCGCCAAAGTGTTGTGAAAAAATGATTTCACCATCTTATAGGGCTTGGAATTTCCTTTTTTAGACGATGTCTTGTTTTTCTCCTAACTCAATCCGGAGCTCCCAAAATCACCTTCCGAATTTTTGGCTTGTGCATTGCCTAGGCCTGTGAACCCTGATTTTGGTGAAACTGCCCCAACTTCTCTGAATCCTTCCTGAATCTTCCTAAATCACTTCCATGATGTTCCAAGGCCTTTGATTCACCTCCGTGTTCAGTTTGGATTTTCTGTTCTGCTCTATGGAGTTGTTCCAGTCCTAGGAAGGCCAGTGATAGCCCTTCCCACAACTGCCCTGAAGTTTGCATTTTTCAATAAACTCCTAAAATCACCTAGGGGTTTTGAATTGACTTTCCTAAATCACCTAGGGGATTGGGTTAACATAAATTGGGAGGTCACTGGACTAACTGGGTAGACCCGGGGTGTCTTGGAAGGGTAAAACTTGAAATTTTTGACACAGGGGTATAGTTGTCATGCTTGGAAATTGTCAATTTCCTTGTTGCACATTTGCATTATGTATCCCTTTTCTCGAACTCAATGAATGAGATGTGCGTCTTCATATTTGTGGATCATGACTAGAGTCCACAATCATTGCCGCCTTGGCGTCTGATTCCTTTGCCATTTCAGGTCAAATGGTTGTTGCTATGGCTACGTGCACCCTTGTCCTCTCTAGTTTCTTCTCATCCAACGATGCTAACTTTGCCTTCTACTCTTATCTTGCCTCTTCTATAACACCGGGACATACCTTGATGTCGCGGCAAACAATCAATGCAATATAATGCTTGAAGCGACCGATGCCTACAATTTTTTTCCTCTCACATAAATTTCAAATCACTGTCCTTGAAGCCTCTCCACGTACAACATATTTTCTAGCAGTGATAGGGGTATTAGTGGTAATGCTTCCTGCTAGTGATTCTAAGCGTGATCTCCAACCTAATATTGACCCATATGCCATTGTATGCTAAGTTTTAATCTGTAGCACCATGCATGTTAAAAAATAATTAAAAAGTCGTAAATTTAATTATAAAATTATAAAACGATTAAAAAACTAACATTAAAACTTTGTGTAATTGTAATTGTAAACCCCACAAACAAGAATAAATTCTCCAAAAAAATCTAAATAACAACTTTTTAAGAATACATTCTAGTAGTTTTGTTCATTAACGATGATAAATAAGCATAAATAACAATTAAAATAATTCGGATTTGAATGCAATGCATTCAGACTTGCAACTCATATTTGGATACAATATATAAAGAATGTAGAAAGAATTTACATGCTTGAAAAGAAGGGAAGGAACTTGCCTCCAAATAAATTTCTTCAAATTTGCTCTTCAAATTCGTTATAAAACCCCTACAATTCATGCAAAGAGTATTCAATCGCTGTGTTATTACAAGTGAGGTAGTGTGAAGATTTTATAAGACAAAAAAAGAATGGTTTCGGAGCGTATGTTTTGTGCTTGGGGAGTCTACAGGGGAAACTCGTCGGTTTTGGGAGAGTCTATGCCGAGTACTCGGGTGAGTTTTTGAGGCAGACTCGTTGAGTTTGGAGGCGAGTACTTGCCCACGCTAAAAACTGGTGATTACTCGCTGGGTATGCAAACTATGATGGAAATAATCTAACCTATTCCTTGCTAGTATCAATTGTCTTCCTGAGCTTGGTCATCTCATGTTGAAGTTGGAAATCTTGCTGCTGCTATTCCTGCTTGATAAAATCAGTTTGTAACATGAAATCAGTAAGGAATTGATGAGAACCAAGTAGTCAATTACTTACCATGTTCTATAAATCTATATTTCATCCTCCTTAGTTTTGTCTTTGGTTGGTTTCAGTTTTAGTGCAGTCATCATTTGTGAAATATAGCTCCCATGTATGTGTTATTAATACAAGGAAACTCTCACCTAGATAAGGCCCTCTATTCTTTCTTTTCCTTTATGCGATTTTTTATTATTTCACTTGTATATGACCCTAGAGTTGAGGAAATGAATATATGTGATTTCTGAGCAGGTTCTTGAAATTTGGCTTGGTACTTAGAATCTCTGTTCTTTAGATTTCCTCATATTGCTCCATTCTAGTTTCTATTGATTGTTATCAAAGTCTCTATTTACTGGTCTTAAATCTCTGCATATAGGATTTGATTTTCTGCTTTTTGCTTTCTTGCATTGGTCTGATTTGTCTCAACAGGGCATCGTGTTCCTACATGTAGGAAATGGAGTTTTTTTTTTTAATTGTAGCATTACACCAAAAAACCAGGATCACCATATCGAAAAATATTTCTCCTCACGGTTCACATAGTCGTAATACGAACTAATACACGGTTGCCTGGTGGCCCTCTGACTCATTTACCCAAAATATATAATCAGAACTTTACAATTATCATTACTATTAAAGCTTGTGCTTGTAATTCATATTATGCAATGATCATTGACATAATGAGATGATCATGCTATGCAATGAACACAATCAATCTGAATCCTGATTAATGTATATGTTTGGAGTTCAGAGGCTTTTATTCTATTAGGTTTTCTATATTAAGTATTTACTGTCATTGTTGTGCTCGTCATACATATGTACATGTAATTAATAATAATATACATTGCTAATTTTTTATTTCCAAAATTTGGGAAGGCCCATTTATGAAACCAATTCTTTTTTTAGGAACTCCTGCCATTCCCACATTTAAGGCAACTTAGTACAAGGAAAGAGCACTTCTGCATCTTTTTTCTTCTTGTCTTCTATTCTTATCATGCTATTGGAATATTTTAGAATCTGAGGAAGAGAGATGGGTGATGAACAAAGCTTAGGCTTACATGCATATACATTTTCAAGTTGCTAGATACAATATGGAATGATCTGTAATGTCCCCTTTTTTGAAATAATAGCACCAATTGAAGACTTCTTGCTTATCTTCTCTTTCCGTTGAGGAAGAAGGAAGTTGAACAAGGGAAGATTCTTGAGATTATATTTCATGTTTTCTTTCATTGCATATTTATGCTTTATTTTTGTATTTTGGCCTTTCTAAGGCAGGTCGGCTGGGTTATGTAGCTCCTCACATGAAATTAGAAGATAAAATAAGCTCCTTAAGAGGTCGGCAAGGTTGGAGAGTTTCCAACATGGAAATAGAAGATAAAACAAACTTAAAGAGGTCGGTCTACATTCTTATGGCTCTTGGTGCCAACCAAAGGGTATAAGAGGAGTTTTAAGTGGCTCATTTGCACATCATCTTTTGGCATATACACTTTATACTTGGTCTCTAGGGTTGATTGTTCTTTAGTCCATTCCACTATTGGGTGACAATCCATTAGTGTGGCATCCAAGGAGGATTAAACCCTTCCTTGTGGGAGATTAGAGGACGGAAACCCTCCAATTTGGTGGTGTTGAAGACAATTTTTGAAGACTATCTTGATGGTTTGCTACTAGGGCTTGGAGAAGAAGGAATACCAAGGGTTTTTGTATTATTTTATGCCCCTCTCCTAGGGAGCAACTTGCATAGGAGTGTGATTGGTTCCTTTCTAGGGTACAAATTTACATTCTGAGTTGATATCGGGACTTCTCATATTTTATAAGGCTGAAATATTTCACATTTGTTATTTATTGGGGTTTGGTGACCTCATTTTCAATCACTTCTATTGACCACACTTCTGCTGTTTATAATTGATTTTCTGAGTATTTCCTTGAATTTCATGATGTAAATTGACCTACATTGTTCCTAGAAGGCTGATATATGTTGTGGATGAGTTTCATAGTGATATTTGGGTGAATTATTGTACTTTACAAGATGTTGTCCTAGAAAATCAGATTGTTGTACATCGCTGTTCTAATTTTCAGTCTGGTATTATAAAATCAGATTGTATTCAGTTTTGAAGTTTATGTGTGTTTCCTTGTTTGTGTGGTTGAGCCCTATAAAGGGACATTATAGTGGTATCAGAGCTTCGGTCTTCCCATCCCGAGGGTTTCTTGCAAGAAGGCAACAAGGGTTTCATTTGCTATTAGAGGAGAGAGAACATCAAACCAACCAAGAGAAGAAGATAGTATGGCTCACCAAGATCCACATGAAACCAAATTTGACTAGCTCATCGTAGGGAAAACGAGATTAGCGGATGCTATGGACTTGCTAGTGCTAACCCTTCAAAGATATCATGAACCTAGGGTTCATAATGGCGAGGGCATCTCATCAAGAGCAAATGCTTCACGGCGACCCCTTGGATCAGCTCACGGATCAACCACTAGGCCTTCTTTCTTTCCAATGGAAGAACCCCTTTTGTAGGTGGGAATAAGGCCCACTTTGTTGCAAAGCATTGCAACAAGCTATGATACATAGCACTTCCGAGGGAGATAAGGGAGGCAATTTCACGGCGATCCCTTGGATCAACTCACGGATCAACCTTTAGGCCTTCTTTCTTTCCAATGGAAGAACCCCTTCTGGAGGTGGGAACAAGGCCCACTTTGTTGCAAAGCATTGCAACAAGCTATGATACATAGCACTTCCGAGGGAGATAAGGGAGGCAATTTCACTTGCAGAGTTCATAGGAGTGAACAAAGGAAGAACAAGGCATGGACCTAGATCTTAGACACCACAGAAGAAATGTCAACTTCAAACAAATCAGCACTAAAATACGAATTTCAAGGTATTATACCCACATCTACTCTCATCTTTGATTACAACCATATAATCGACACCAACTTGACCAACTTGAGTCACGTTAATATGAGTCAATTTTGCGATAGAGCTAAGTCTGAAGGTCATACATTCTTTTCTCAATGCTTGCACTGTAGTGGTTTACCAAAAACAACATTTCTAGTTTTCATTTCAATGTCCAAAGCTCGTCATTGCTTGCATCGAACTACTATGATCTAAAAAAGAGGAGTTTTTAACAGTAACAATGAGCCATCCTCTGGTCACACCTGAACACATTGAAGAACTGCTTAAAATTCCAGAGTATGAAGAAGAATGCCGAGATCACTAAGGATTCTGCACAACAATATTGGGATGAAGATCCAATGAAATGCTCTAAAGTGATGAATAAGAATTGGATAGTCAACAAGAGATCACATGATAACATACTTCCTAGGGAGTTGCCCCACATTGAGTTCCATGACGAGATTGGAGACATGATCACCTTGTTGAGTAGAGTGTTTGGCATCTCCTTTGCATGTTATTTCCAACCTTGGATGTATAAATTCATCTGTGTTATTCTAGATCAAAGACTTCACATTGATTGGGCCACAATCATCAGTGATACTTTGCACAAACAGTTGGTTGAAGTGAAGATGACCGGTCATTTTTATATGACTTCCTACCTAGTCTATGCAGTGGCACGAAGACGGATTTTCACCGGTCTAGAGACTAGGGGCACAATGGCACCTAGGAAAAATAGTGTTTTCCACTATTATCCACAACTTGAGTTCAAAGCCAGCATGCATCACTTCGTTGTGTCAATGATGCCTTTCTCTTCTATGTCAGTAGGATGCTCACAGACAAACCACAAGAGAGATTCTCGCAGCAGGCCAAAGAGGTGATCTCATGATGGGGCTCGTGGTTCATCCAGTTTTCCACTTTCTCATACATTCAAGTTGGTGGATATAATGGAGTGCCTTATAAGCTATCAAAATATGTGAGTGACAAGTGGGCCCTCATGGAGCTTTCACGACAACTGGCATCAGTGAACCACTTCTTAGGAGAAAAACACATACCTGGTGTTCGTTTCCCTATCTCAATTGGTATGTACTAATGTTCATCCTTCTGCACAGCTGAGACAATGGATAAGAAATGAATGCCATGACATTGCATCCATTTGTAAGGAGATGGGAATTTGATATTTATGGGTTCATGGAAAGGATTCTCAGGCCAAAATACAAACACCATCCAGAAGTGGAAGACTATTGGGCTGGTTGTGCAGATGAATTTGAAGTTCGGCGTCGTGACTACTCCAGAATGACCTTGGATCAAATAGTCACATTTAGATTAAAAGATGTCCCTCGTGGAGTCATTGATAATGGCCTTGATATGGTTGATCCTAAATATGATTCTATTGCATCATCGCCTCTTCCCAAAGTCAACTGGTCTAGGCGAGATGACATGTCGCTTGATGATAGAATTCAACAGGTAATCAAGAGGAGGCTTGCTTGGTACAAGAAAGACTTGGCCCAATGCATTACAAATAAGAAAAATACACATGAAGACCAGAGGCCAATCAATCAAAGTGAGAAGAGAATTGTACAAGCTACTCATTCATCCTCCCACCTCACCACATAGGCTTCATCACACACACAAACAAGTAAGAAACAATGGAGGTCAAAATCAGTTCAAGATCAACCTTCAACAACAAGAAAACCTGAGCAACAGAAGCAAGTAGAGGAAGGAAAAGAGCATGTTTCTGGAATATCACAATCAAGCTATCATTCGTCAACTCACAACAATTCCAATTCTCATGGGTTGATTGAAAACACCACTCTGCAATTTGTGGTATCAGATTAGGCGCAAGTTCCAGTAATTCAAATCTCTAACTCGCCTGAGCCTTCACATCTCAAGGTCACTTTGCAACCTTCTTCAATTCACCATGAGGACATTGCAACATCTCCTCATCATCAACATGAATATTCTATTCAATCACCTCCTGAATTTGAGTACTTGCCACCAATGCAGGAACAACTCCCACCAAATGCAAGGATCATATGCGATGAGTTGATTGAAGAAATTCCCTCTTGGCTCCATGGGGAAATCAAGAAGAGAGAAATAGGATAGTCAAACCAATCACAATAAATCTCGAGGCCATTGCATGTCAATGACTAATTCTTGCACTCCCAAGAAGCCCAAAGTCATCACCAAGGTTGCAATCAATGATTATGGAGTTCGATACGCCGACATAACAATGTTAGTGGTTGATAAAGACAAAAGAGAAATGATTGTTGATGACTATGAAGTTTCCAGAGTGATGCTCGACAAATCAACCATGGAAAATGATGTGGCCCATGCTCGTGAATCAGTTGATATTGTTCTATGGTGAATGGAGAAATATAAGTCTCAAACTATTCAACTCAAAGAAGAGAATCAACAACTAATTGCATATGTGCAACACCTAATCAATCCAATCTCTTCTACTGTTCAAATTCCTACTGCAGTGGCAATGCCAAATCAAGAGACTCTTGTGTTATCAAAAGAGATAAACAATATGGGTCGTGCAACCAAGGCATGGATCAACAATGTATTGATACAGGGTTTGCGAGTGATTGATGAAGTAGTGAGAATCTATGATAAGATTCATGCTTATCTAGATTCGATCCTACATTTTGAAGAGTCTCTCAAAGTCAAAACAAGCACTCTTGACAAAATTTCTCTAGATATTTGAGAACTCACACAAATGGGCTTCTCATCCCTTGTCAGTGAAGGAATCTTGGATTTCAATCATCACGAACTTCACATTGAATGGTTGAATTTTTCCAAGTATAGAAAGATGGTGCTTGATGATGTTCGAGCTCAATTTGATGATGTAAAAGACAAGGGAGAAACAATCATGTGCACCATTCAGGAATTCATCGAAGAGGTCCCTTGCAACTTTTTCAATGAACACAATCAAAGGAGCTCAGTGCAGTTTCTGAAGGAGCAATTATCTGATCTATTAAAAAATCAATATGCTTCCTCGACAAGTTTTGGTCTTGATTCCCTTGATAAACTTGTCAAACTTTAGAACTTATTCACCAACATATAAGAGAGAATGGTGGAATTTCATGTAGTTCCTGATAGAATTCTGGAAGTACAAGTCATCTGTGAGACTTGCCTTGCACCTCACTACTTCCCTAAAGAGCCAAAATTGATGGAATCACTTGAGAAGTTCAGAAAATTCAAGATGGCGAGATGCTTGGACCCAAAATTTTTGAAATAATATTTTCAATGTTTTGTTGAGGTTTCCCTTGGTGACCAATGAGTTCATTTCTCGTATGATTGAGATAGGAAGACTCTTGGCCCAATGGGTAAGGCACTAATCCTAAGTGTCATGTTGGATCCATGTGTCAATATCTTGTTTATGTGTTGTCATGTCATTGTCTAAGTGGGGTCCACATGTACCCACTCTTTTGAGATATTTGAAATAATTTAATTAAGTCACCCGAATTATAAACTTATTTTAATAAAGTGACTCAACTTTATTAAAATTAAGTTAATTTATTAATGTGACTTAATTTAGTCCTAATGTGATGTCATAAGAAACCCTAACTACTATGTAACCAACTTTTGGGTTATAAAAGCAAGTTAGAGCTCATTTGTAAAGGAATTTTGGAGAAAGGAGAAAAACACTGTTTGTAGAGAGAAATAGTAAGAAACTTTGGTTTCTTGTTTGAAGAGGAATAAAGGAGCATTTATGGAGAACTTTGTGTCTTGTATTTGTTTCTTTTCTTAAGCATTTGTTATTCTTATGTCTAATGAATGTGAAAACTCTTACTCTCTATAGATTTGGTATCTTCTATTCAATTGTCATTCACTATGATGGTTTCTAAAGTGCATACGAGTTTATGATATGTATTTGCTTAACCTTGCATGCACCCTTTTCTTACTTCCTCATTCATTCTCTCATTCCATTCCCTTTTCCTTCTTCCTTCCATCTTCTTATCTACTTTCTTTCTACCAAAAACCAAAAAGTACAATTTTTAATGTATAGTTGTATATAAAATTTTGGTTTTTAATAAGGGAAACCTCACACATCATTGAGGAGGGACCTAGAAATTCAAGGGCCATGCTATCTAACAGTAATCAGAAGCATTCTCATTTGAGAATGCACAATATCATTGTGTCATCTTAAGAAGATTTATTGATTGCATCAAGAAATTAGCTACACAACTTGGAGGACCAATTTGATGCAACAAGAAATAGTGCTATGTTAATGCTTGATACAATTGTTAAAGGAAAGATCAAGGATCAATATTGATAAATACATCCTAAAAAAATCAATGAAGATCACCAATTGAATGAAACTGAGAAAAGAAAGGGGGAATATGTTAAGAAAAGTTGGATAATTGAGCAATGAGAAAAGGCATACCTGCCCTGTTTGTTCTTATGCCTAAATATTTGGTTCTAAGCCCTCTATGAAATGAATATTGGTTCAACCTCGTTGCAAGTTTTATTGCTAAATTACAAGAATTGAGTTCTACAAAACTCTAAATAATTGGGTTTCTATCGGAAGGTTCATACAAGAAGATGTAGATTTTAATGTGAAGGAAGTGGATAGCTACATGAAAGAACTCACACAACCCCT
Organism: Taxus chinensis; assembly: GCA_019776745.2. NCBI lineage: Eukaryota > Viridiplantae > Streptophyta > Pinopsida > Cupressales > Taxaceae > Taxus > Taxus chinensis. The sequence continues at coordinate 152,297 of JAHRHJ020002253.1, forward strand.
TTCACATCACTTTCGATTCTCTAGATTTTAGGCAAGTCATCCTATAGGAAGGCTTGACTAAAGGCATCTTCAATTAAATTCTCGTAGAGGATTTGAAAATCATTTGGTTTTCTTGTATGTCACATACTAGGATTACCAACTTTACTTTTCACTGTGATGAAGTTCAAGAATTGCTATATTGTATACAGTTATGGGAAGATTGGATAATCTAGTTTACACTAACCACATTGGAATTGTTGATTCAAAAGGTTAAATGAAAAGACTAGGGAAAAAATGATGTACTTGTTTGACTTGACGATGAGATGCACCAAAGGTTAGTGCATAACATAAAGCAAAATAAGTACAGGTCAAGATATCTACCATTTAGGTTAAATTTGGAACAATATTACATGGGGATGCGCCCCCCTAAATCATTGCGTATGATACATCTTGGGGATGGCGAGATGAGGGTGAACTGTTCCCCCCACTGCATTTTTGAACATGCTAAAATATTAGGGGACGTCTTTGGGCCCCTTTTCCTTAAAGGATATGTCGGGGACATCTAAACCTTTTTCGGGGCGGTTGAGGGATGTTCCAGCCTCCAGGGACATTGTCGACATCTTTTGTATTTTTTTTGCTTTTCTTTTAATTTTTTTTTGGACTAAAATAAAATGGAAGGAGGTTAAAATAGCAAAAAATAAAAATAATGAGAGAACCCTAACCCTAAAAGTGACTTTCTAACTTATAAATGAGTCTGGCATCACTCCATATCACAATTCAATATTCACACTTCATCAAATTGATCAAAGAAAAGAAGAGCAAAACAAGGGCAATTGCAAGTGAAAGAGGAAGATCATGAGAAAGAGGACAAAATGTATTTATTATATATTAGTTTACGTAATATTTAGTTTTTAAATATTGACATTGAAATTTAATTCAAGAAACAATTTCCTATATGAAAAAGAACTAGAAGTAAAGAACAAAATTGTTTGAAAGAGGAAGATCATGAGAAAGAGGACAAACAATTGTAAGAACAAGAGCAACTAGCAAGTACAAAATGTATTTATTATATATTAGTTTACGTAATATTTAGTTTTTAATATTGACATTGAAATTTAATTCAAGAAACAATTTCCTATATGAAAAAGAACTAGAAGTAAAGAACAAAATTGTTTGTATTTGTAATTTCCGTTTTTTGTATGTACATGCAACATTGTAAAATTGTTTATAGTTTTTACAAAATGGGTTTAGGGTTTGCTTGTATTTGTAATTGCTGTTTTTATATTACTTTGTAAGGTTGTTTTAGTTTTTAATCTTTTACAAAATGCATAGGGTTTTCACTATTGGGGTTATAAATTTAAAATTTAAAACTCTAAGTCCCATTGGATAAAGGCTCTTCTCTCTTTGCCCATTGTAGGGTTTACAAATTGTTGTCATCTCCTTTTCCATGTTCTTGATTGTGACATAATATGTGTTATAAATTGCATATATTTTTTTGGAAGATCTATTAATTTTTTAAAAATGTTTATTCATTATTTACTTTAAATTTTGTATCAAAATGCAGCAATTGTGTTCATTTTTTAATATGTTTTTTTGTTAGAATTCGTTGGTTGTTTTTAAAGTTAAAGTTATTCTAAATCATTATAGCCACAACAAGTTCTTCTGAATATGAATTAGAGGAGGAAATGATTGTGATAGGTGGAAGTGTTAATGTTGACATTAGTTGGGGGGCAAAGAAGTAAAGGCAAAATGTGGCAACACAAACTAGTAGTTTAGTTGCGAGTGCTACCAATTGTCCCTCTCAAATGTTTGTTGAATTCGCGATGGGACCATTTGATAAAAGGAAGCCATTACAACAATTTACACACAATTGCAAACACCAAATCTGGAGGGGGGAAGAAACTATGGAAGTGCAATATTTGTTCAGATGCTTGGCATGGCAACATCACTAGGACCAATACACTCTTGCTGCACCTTATAGGAATGGGGGTTGGTGTTTGTGAAGCTCTCTCTCTTGATTAGAGAGCACAAATGGTAGAGCTTTATTATGGAAATAACACAAACGACATTCCAAAAGTTCATGGTACTAACATTGACATTGTTATGCCATGTAACTCTTGTAGGACCTGTAATAATACTTTGACAATCTCTACTTTGACAAAAGTGGAAAGTAGAGGGATGAGAAATGCTACGGGGGCTGCCTTGAATCCAGTTGTAGATATGTTTTATTTGAAGGCGAGGGAGGAGACTGATGATGCTATTGGATTTTTTTTCTATGCTATTGGGATCCCATTTAATGTTGGTTACTCTACTTATTGCAAGGAGGTTGTGGCCAAGGTAGCAAAAACAAGTTCAAGTCATGTGCCCTTTGGAGACACCAAACTCATGACAACAATCTTGGATAGAAATCATTCGAAGGTAAATATATTAATGGGGGAGATGAATGTGAGGGTATCCTTCTTGTAATGTCCCCATTTCTGAAGACCCTTAGCCTATACTTCCCCGTGGGCTTCGGGATGTGCAAGGGGAACATTTTTATTAAATAATTAAATATTATTGCCTGGAGCAATAATTATTTAATTATTTAATTATGAAGATTATTTAATTTAATTCCCAAAATATAAAAATTAAATGGGGAATTAATTAGGTGGCTTTTATTGTTAAAATCCCCCTTTGAAAAGGGGACACCACACCTAGGGAAAACAAACTGCTTTTATTTAATATTTTCTCTCTCCTAGGGTTTTTGAATTTTGTGCCTCCTTGCTTATAAAAGGAGTGCTAGGGTCATTATTATGATTATGCTATGATGAACTGATTTTGATACTCCATGCTTGGAGTTGGGATGCATGCCCATTAATGTTCTCTTTCTCTCTCTCTTGTGTGGGAGGTTGTTTTAAGTTGGTTATTGAAAATCAATTGAAGGGATTATTTGCTAGATCCATGTTTTTGACTTTGGCAAGCATTTGATTTAATTTGCAAGTGAAAAATCTGCCTTTTACCGTAGCGACGTCACTGTAGCAGCCGGTTTGTGATAATAAAATAAGTGATTTTGGAGTTTCTTTTGCAAGTCGACTTGTTGGTATATGTTGCATTCCAGTTTTGGCGACTTTCCTATGATATGTGTGGACTGACTTAGATATATTATTGATTGTGGATCAATTAAGTTGGCTGTTGGGTGTTGTCTCATCTCTTGCAGCGATTGGTCAGGGCAAGTTGGGCATTAGCTCCATGTGCGTAGCGAACTGAATTTCATCAAAGCTTGATTGCTGTTCTTTTCTTCCCTAACCTTGACTTATTCTGAATATATTGAAGTACATATGGGACACCTAAGATAACCAGTGACTGCCTCATTGATTTAATATCTGGTTTATGCTCTTTTTAAGATTGGTCGATTATTTTTATGCATGTTTATATATCTCTGTTGCAGCGATCTCTTTCAGGGCAGATCTATGATAGTATTTGGTACGGTTGTGATTTGGTTTGGGTATGACTGAAGCTGCTGCGTCATTCCTTGGATCAGCGACTTCATTGAGGAAGATATTGGATGTTTTAACATACATTTTGAACCTCCAAAGATCAGTGAGCTGCATGGCACTATTTATTTGATCTTCGCTGTTATTTTCATGATGTTTGAGTTATTCAAGGCAGCGATCTGAGTGGGACTGATTGGGTTTGATGTTCTTTATATTGATCTATATATAAATATTAGATCAATATTGCAGCGACTGGTATTAGAATTCTAACGCTGAATTTGTATGCTCTGAATGGTCATCATTGGCTGAGTGTTGTGTAAAGGTTTTGAGAATAATTCCAGTATTCATTTACAACAGTTTTGTTGCTTGCTTGAGGTGCAATACAGTGGTTGCATTAGAAGTTTAGATCTGCTTTTTAAATTCAACCGAGGAATTATTTGGGTGAATTGTTGTTAGAGGCCATTAAACCCCTATTACTTGGGTTTATTGAGTCATTTCCTCAACTGGTATAAACAGTTTGCTATTTTCAGTTGAGTGATGCATTGAAAAGTTGTTAGTTTGCATATTTTCCTATTGATCCTTGAGTTGGGATATTACACTTCTGCATAGATTTATGAACTACAAAAAAATAAAAGAACAATGAAATGAACTTTGGGAAATAACTCAAATAACCTTTTAGATCGCAGGCCACTTCGAGTTGGCAACCTCCTTTGAGCAAGCTCAATACAATAATATTCGTGGATGCCTTCATTAGGCCTCAACACTTACTTATATACTAAGTCTATTATAACAACTATTACTTCCCTTGTATGTGGGATAATTCAAATATGCTCAAGGGACGACTTACAAAGCATATGCATCCATAACGACTAATACACTAATAATGCAAAGAGAAGGGTAGGACACGGGTTCCTAACATCCCCTCCCCCTTAGAAAAAGTTGTCCTCAAAGCTTTAGATGTGGGAATTGTTGCTGAATTTGGAAGAGTGGTTCCCATGTTGCATCTTCTGGTTGCATGTTGTGCCACTGGATTAAGACTTCCGTGATTGAGCGGGAGCGAAGTTGGCAGGTGTGCCTGTTCAGGATTGCTTCTGGTTTGAGAAGGATGGAGCCTTCATTATCAAGTTCTTGGTAAAACTGTTTGCACTCTGATGTTGGTTCCAAGAACTTTTTTTAAACATGAGACATGAAAGACTGGGTGAACTCGACAGGGTTGAAGCTCCCACTTGTAAGCAACAAACCCAATCTTTTGGAGAACCTTATATGGCCCATAAAACTTTGGAGCAAGCTTATGACGCCCTGTTAGTTTTAGGGATGATTGCTTAAATGGCTACAAACAGAGAAAAAACATATCACCTGGTTGAAAGGTGCGCTTGTAGCAGTGTTGGTCAGCCTGTTGCTTCATTCAGTTCTGTGCCATATGGAGATTGTCCCGTAGGGTGCTGAGAATCTGATCTCGGTTTCAGAGAGTAGTGTTGACCGCCTGAACCGATGAATTGTTGGGGTATACGGGAGAAGCACTGGTGGTGCTTGACCATAAACCCCTTCATATGGATTCATTTTAGTATAAGTGTGGTGTGATGTATTGTACCACCATTGTGTTAGGGGGAGCCACTTTTCCCACTAGTGTTGTTGTTCAGAAGTAAAGCAATGGAGGAATGTTTCCAAGCATTTTTTGACAATTTTTATTTGGCCATCTATTTGTGGGTGATACCTAGAGCTCATCTTCAATTGTGTGTTTGTGCGTCAGAATATCTCCGTCCAAAAATGGTTGGTGAAATTTTTGTCACGATCGAAGACGATTGAAGAAGGGATGCCATGAAGGAAAAATATCTAATCCAAAAATACTTGTGTGACTGTGGAGGCTGTATATGGATGGTTGAGGGCACAAAAATGACTATATTTGGAGAGGCGATCTACCACGACCAGGATCACTGTTTTTCCTCCAGATTTAGGGAGCCCCTAAATGAAATCCATAGAAATATTTGTCCAGATCCTGGTAGGAATGGGAAAAGGCTCAAGAAAAGTAGGAATTAGTGTTGTTTCACCTTTGTTGTGTTGCGTATCACATTGCGTTTAATATCCTTTCATTCCCTTCAAAAAGAAGTTTCGACGTGCCCGCTCATATGTTTTGAGAAATTCTGAGTGCCCTGCTGAGGGAGAAGCATGGATTTCATAGAATATGACCTGATGAAGGTATGTGCCATGGGGAAGCACCAAACAACCCTTGTATTGTAGAGAAGCACCATCCTATGAATAATGCGGTACTGCAGAGAGGTTAGTGGCCAATTGTTGAATGAGGAGTTGTAAGAAGGGATCATTTGCATACCCTTGTCGTACAATTTCCAATTAGTTCAGAATGTGGATGGAGATGGCAGAAAGGGAAGCCTTGGTCCTTGAATGTGTGTGAGAGAGCATTAGCCATGACATTGTTTTTACCCTTCTTGTAAGTGATCTCATAATCATAGCCCATGAGTTTGCTGACCCATTTCTGTTATGTTGGTGATGAGACCCGTTGTTCCAGGATTTTGTGTTGTACTGGCGATGAGACCCATTGTTCCAGACCAATTTCTGTTGTACTGGCGATGAGACCCATTATTCTAGGAAATATTTCAAACTCTGATGATCTGTTTTGATGCAAAAATGATTCCCAATTAAGTATGGCCACCATTTTTGTACTGCATGTAGAATTTCCATTATCTCCTTTTCATATGTAGACAAAGCCAAATTTCGACTAGAAAGGGCTTTGCTAGTGAAGACAAGTGGACAACCCTCTTGGAGAAGAACAACACCCAAACCATTGCCACAAACATCACTTTCAATGGTGAAAGTTTTGGTGAAGTCCGGCATGGCCAAAACTGGTGTGCTACACATAGCCTGTTTGAGTGCCATGAATGTCTAGTCAGTTGTCGCATCCCATGTGAATGCATCCTTCTTCAATAAGGAAGTCAAGGGAGCTGCATTCTTTAGATAATCCCTGACGATCTTGCGATAGTATCCTATTAGGCCTAGGAAACCGTGAAGGCTCTTGAGGGTTGTTGGTCGAGGCCAATGCTACATGACACTAATTTTTTCCTGGATCCACACGGACCCCATCAACTGAAACAATGTGCCCTATATATTCAACTTTCTCTTGATCAAAGGAATACTTGGACTGCTTGGCACATAATTGATTGTCTGCTAGAAGTTGTAATACAATGTCAATATGCTGGAGATGCTTGGCCCATGTGTGGTTGTAGATCAAAATATCATTAAAGAAAACCAAAACAAATTGACAAAGAAAAGGCCGAAATATTTTATTCATTAGTCCTTGAAATGTTGAAGGGGCATTTGTAAGTCCAAATGGCATGACCAAGAACTCATAGTGACCATCATGAGTGTGGAAGGTTGTCTTTGGAATGTCATCAACATGCACTTGGATCTAATGATAGCTTGAACGCAGATCTAATTTGAAGAATTTTTTACCTCATGGCCCCATAAGAAGCTCATCAATGACCGGAATTGGGAATCTACCTTTGATAGTGAGGTGGTTAAGGGCACAAAAGTCAATGCAGAGGTGCCATGACCCATCCTTTTTGTGGACAAGAAGCACTGGGGAGGAGTATGGGCTGGTGTTGGGGCGAATAACTCCGGACTTGAGGAGTTCCTGGACTAGCTTCTCAATCTCAGTCTTTTGTAGATGGGGATAGTGGTATGGCCGGATGTTAGGTGGGGTGCTTCCTAGAAGGAGCAGAATGTGATGATCTTCAGGGCGTGAAGGGGGCAAACCCACTGCTCTATAAAAATGGTTGTATGATTATCGAGGAGGGCTTGTAAATCACAGGGTAGTTAGTAAGTGGGGGGGATGGAGTTAGATGGAGTACAACTGGGCAATGATCCCATGTGAGATTTTCTTCAAAATATTTTTCATACGATGGGAATTGATGATGCTAGAAGATCTTGTAAATAACCCTTTTAAGGTGTGCTTCTGGCCACTATCTGTGAACTGCATCCAAAGCTCAGAGAAGTCCCACAGAAAAATTCTCAATGTGTGGAGCCACTGTGCACCTAAAACCACATCACATCCTCCTAAGGGCAGGGCAAACATATTTGAGCAAAGAGTGTATAACCTATTCATGATACACACACTTTGACACTTCCTTTACATGGAAATGTTCCCCCATTAACAATCATGACTTCAAAGCTAGAACAAGGATGTACGAAGCAATTTTCTGCTTAGCAATGCGGGGATCGATGAAATTGTGAGTGATGCTAGAGTCAATGAGGATTGTGAGAGGAATATTTTTAAAGAACCCCTTGACCTTAATTGTTTGAGGGGTGGTAACACTTGCTAGTGCTTGTAGAGAGATCTTAGGTTGAATCTCCCGAGGCACCGAGTCCTTTGAGGGGATTTGTTCCTCTTCAGCATCCTGGAATTCCTCAAGATCAGGCTTGCTGTCTTGCTCTGGCTGTGATTACACATCTAGCAAATAGAGCTTTTGTGTGATGCACTAGTGACCCTTAACCCTTTTTCATCACAATTATAACATAATCCTTTCTCTTTACGAGCCCACATCTCTGCCTTGGTAAGGTGCTTGATTGGGGTGGTTGTGGTTGGCCATTGGTTCATTGTGTTCTTTGTGGGTGGGAAAGTGGGAGGTCGACGTTGCACTGAGAGTTTATCTTTTACTAACTTAGCCATGCCCAAGGCATCCATCATGTTGTTGGGATGAAAAATTTTCACCTCTCAACAAAGTGGCTCTTTGAGGCCACTAACAAAACAACTCTTGAAGAAGTCATCTGATAACCCTTCAGTGTGATTAGCTAGTTTCTCAAATTCAATCTGATAATCATGAACAATACCTGTCTAGAAGAGTTTGGTGAGAGCTCCTGTAAAGTCCTCGAATGCCGAGGGACAAACCTACCCATAAGTAAGGATGCAAATATTTTCCAATTTGGTTCATCATTCGATTTGAGATACCAATGGTACCATTGAAGTGCTTCTTGTTCCAAGTGGAAGGAAGCAATTGGGACTTGGTTTACAGAATAAGTATTGTGAAGGTTGAAGAATTGTTTGGCTCGATATATCCATCCTGTAGGATTGTACCATTGAACCTTGGAAAGTCTAGCTTGGGCCCACATGGGATGTGTTGGGAGAAGAGAAGCTATTCTCTGAAGAAGACTCTTTGTATAATTTGTTGAGCAAAAGGCTATTTTGTTGGTTCAGTCCACGCATCATATCAGTTAACTCAGTGACCTGGGACTTTAGTGTTGCGATTTCTTCCTCTATGATATTTGTTATTGCACGGGTGGCTACCATAACCAGTTTTTTTTGCAAGGGATAGAAAAACGTGTTCTAAGACACGGTCAATAAGGGAAAATTTTAATGTGAGCTCAATCGGAAGGGGTAAATGTACTTTTACTTGTTTTTTGGCACCTCTTGGTTAGGATTGACGAAGGTAAGGGCAATTTTTGGAACCGTAATGGAAAAAATGGGAGATTTGTCCAAGAGGGATAGAGGAGCAGAAAATGGAGAGGAACATTTTGGGAAAATTTCAAAGCAATTGGGGAAAAACTAAGAAGTTATGGTAAAATCCTAAAAAATAAAAAATTGAGATTTCTGGCTATAATATAAGTGGAATTTGGATATTGACCCTCAAGGAAAGAAATGTGCATAATGAGAATTTCAGGTGTTCCAGGAAATTTTGAGAGTCAACAAAGCTATAAAAGGAAAGATTGGCAAAAAACTAGTGTTACGCAGGGATGCACACCCCCCTTTTCCAACCATCCCAGACGTCCCGTGGAGCTGGGGACAGGGACGAGACGTTTCCTTTGCGTCCTAGAATTTTAAAAAAGAGGGGATGTCCCGGGGACGTCCCCTAAGGATAGGGGACATACTTGGGACGTCCCGAGTGCTTCAGAGTTTGGGGGATGACATAGCGGATGCCACGACGTCCATTACGTTTTCCCTCTTCTAAATATTAAAAAAAAACTTAAAGCTAAAGCTAAAGTTTTATTCTTTTATTTATTCGAGTATGTCATTGCTTTATACGTCACCAGGGATGTCACGACGATCCCCTATGCTGTCCCTCTTCTAAATATTAAAAAATACAAAAAAAAACTTAAAGCTAAAGCTAAAGTTTTATTGTTGTATTTATTCTAATATGTCATTGCTTTACCCTAACCCTAAAAGTACTATAAAAAACTTATAAAAAACACATCTCACACTCATTGTAATAAGGAGCAACGAGGGTAGGTTGATATCTCCTTTGTAAATGTAGATGATGTAGATGATCAAGTGAAGAGGAGTGCTTCGTGAGTGTTCCTTCAGAGGACTTTGAAGAGTGATTATAGAGTTGCCATTTTGGTCATGTAATATCATATATGTACTTTTGAGTTATGACATAATATTTAATAACACATGTAGTTGTACTCTTCTCATGTTGATTATTGAAGACTTGTAGTTGTTTTTAATTTTCATTGTCATATTGAACATTGAATATATAGCATTTTGGGGCTTGGTTTATGTGATGAATAATTAGATTAATCATTAATGGTTTCAATCTTCAAACTTTTAGTTTTAAGTCTTAGTTTATTGAATTATTTATGTTATATTTGCAAAATTAATAAATTATATATATTTTTTATCAGTCTTCCCCTTGCTGTCCCCAAAATTTGAAAAACATTTGCCATCCTGGAAACCCTGTCCCTACGTACCAGAGGCTTAGGTAACTATGAAAAAAACTGATTTTTTTCCCTTTTTTCTTTTTAAAAAAAATTGACTGCCACTTTGTTGTTCTTGCCAACTTGTCCGTAAGTGCACGGTTACCAACTATTCTCAACTATGATCGCTTTGTTGTTTGCCCGCTGGACTGTTATGTTGGATATGGGCCCCAGTTGGTTAGACCTGCCGAAGGGTTTTAAGGATTCTCTCTGGCCCCCAATGCTATCTGAACGAGTACTGCTCACTTGAAATTTTTTGGTCAAGGACTTACCCCTTAATCAATTGGGATGGGGCCGCTACCATAAACAACTCTTGGTTTACATCACAGGTGGAAACAAAAGTCAATCGGAAGATAAGTTGCCCTTTTTCGCTAGCAGGTTCCCTTAATGGGTGAACTCACTTTGATGTTCTTGTGGTACTCACAATGAGTTTTAGGGCTTATGCCCATAGTACTTCCGAACTTGCAAGGAATATGTAGAAAACAGAGGCAAGGAAAATATATTTGTAAATGACAACTCTTGGAAAGCCACTGCTAATTTTTTTTTCCCCAAAATTTACCTGTAAGGCCAAGAAAGTGCTCTGATACCAAATGTGAGGATCCTTCTGCATATATTTACGAACTACAAAAATTTAATGAACAATGAAATGAACTTTGGGAAATAAACCAAAATAATCTTTGAATCACAAGGCTCTTCGAGGGGGCAACCTCCTTTGAGCAAGCTCAATCATAGTTCAAAAAATTGTTATCAACAACTAATCGGCATGCCAAATTTTGACTTAGAAATCGGGAATCAGCAATTTATCGGCATTAATCAGCAACTTTATCGCTACTTTTAAAAACATTTAAATTCATAAAATAAACTTAAATTAAATGTAAAAACAATGTTAAATGATGCGAGAAGTGACTCTGACAGTTACTATTTTATTGTATACTAATATACCATTATAAGTTAAATGTTAAATCATTATACAATTACAAGTCATAATTTTATAGTGTATTTGTACAGTTAACTATAATATTATAATAATGTACAGTACATAATGTTAACATATACAAATTACAATTTATAGTGTATTAATTACTCATAGTCACATTATAGATATAAAATTAAATAACCTATTAAATACAATAGATTGTTAATTTTATATAAATGTATCATTGTACATTAATATTATATAGACATTGTATATACAATCACTATTAAAAAAGATTGTAATATATTAAAAAATTAGAATATACAGAACAAGTCAAAACAAATAATATCATTCTATAAATACTATTAAGTATTAACTATTTAGTGTAAAGTTAAAGGCCACAAACTGGTCCACGAACTTAAATAATAACTATAAGTAGAAAATATTAAGATTAACTATTAAAACAAATTAATATTTTAAATAAATACTGTTATTTAGCTGTTAGGGCCACTGAATTTTCCACGTTTTTCACCTAGGGTTTTTCTGCAAATCACCGAATGCATTGTATTTAATGCCCTCGAAAAATTGCGATTTTCTACAAAGATAGCCGTCGTTTGCACGACAAATTTGAACGTAAATGTCCACAATTTTGTTGAAATACAGAGACCCAAGCAAAAGACTATCATGATTGGATGTACGTTTGCCAAATTATTTGTCACTGTTTCAGACATTAAGTCTTTCTAAGGACCTTGAATTACTCAACATAAGGCTATTATTGAGGAGTTCATCGATTGGTCCTCTAAGGTCTTTTGTTGCTCTAATAGGCTGGCCTTTGACTTGATTTTGTAGACATTTGCTTTTTAGAAGCTATGTGATTTCTTTGTAGATTTCAAGAATGTTCCTTTGACTCGGTTTCGATTAATTTGCGTTTCTAAAGTTACGAGAGCTCAATACAATAAGATTCGTGGATCCTTCATTGGGCCTCAACAATTATATTCAAAGTCTATTTCAACTTATACTTCCCATATATGTGTGCTAATTCAAGATATGCTCAAGGGATGGCTTACAAGGCATATGCGTCCTTGTCGACTAATACACTACATAATGTAAAGAGCTAGGTTAGGACACGGTTTCCTAACAAAATGTCATATGGGTGTTGTGGTTGCAACATTGTCATAGATGGGTGGATAAATATTACACATTGCCCACTCATCAATATTGCTATCTCTTGCAAACATGGACTGCATTTCATGAGATAATTAATTGTTCTAAGAAGCAAAAAGATAGCTAGTTTCAATTTTAGAAATTAAAGGAAGTTCAATTGAAGAGGTTAGCCCTTCAAATGTTGTATAAGTAATCACATATGCAACTTATGTGTGTAGAGCAACAAACAAACTTGTGGAGGGTACCTACAATAATATTTATTGTACCCCATGTTAGTGCGCATGCCATCCCAAAATGCATTGAAGAGATATAAGAAATATTTCTAGGTCAAAAAGATAGTGATCGAGGCTTGAGAGGCGCAAATGTTCCATATGCAATCGCTACAAATTATTGGCACTCTTTCATAGCTATGTCAAGGAAAGAATGGTCCTCAAACTAGTTGACATCCGCTTTGCACCTATTTTATTTTGTTGGAAAAGATGTCATGAGTTGCAGGAACCCTTGAAAGTTATGATCTGACACAAGATTGGATTAAGTGGAGTGAGTCCAAAACAGTGCAAGGGAAGAAGTGAAGGATGCTTTTTTAACATCATATGAATATGAGGATTTTGATAGCTTGAGTCTTGGTGCGATATATGAGTGCATTGAAATATGCTTGACTCAAATGAAGACGACTATAGGGGTGAGGGACCCCACCTCTAGAGTTTTATTATGAGCATATTCAGCTCATCATTCAACATAGATGCGAGAAGTTGAACATGCCACTTCATATGGCTGCATATGCACTTAATCTAAAATTGTATGAGAAGAGGCCATTGTATTGTTATCCCTTTGGATGATTCTGAGGAGGCGAAGAAGGGCTTTATGAAGGCCCTAAAAAAAATTATAGTGCAAAGGAGGCTTCAGTCAGATAGTTCATTGTACTTGATGGCCATAATTCTTTTGCGAGGAGGGACAAACTAACATTGGCAGATTAGAAGCCAGTGAGTTGGTGGCAATTGTATGGGTGTCCAAGACCACTGGTGAACACTTGTGATTTGCATCATTTTCCAAGTTTCTAGTTCCTTTGACTACTTAAAGGAATTAGTCAACATATGGTTGAATCCACTCTATTAAGAGTCTCTTAAACTTACCTTTAAAAGAGTGGAGAAGCTTATAGCTATACACAATGCTTTGCGTTTCATAGATTAGAAGACAGCCGAGTACGTAAGGACAACAACATTACGGTGGGATGTAGATCTTTGAGCAGTCGAGGGAGGTAGAAGAGCAACATATTGTGCAATGGGGATTGATTGGGATCTTTGTTGAGGATGGGGATGACCGTTCCAACAAGGATTTTATGGATGTTATTTTAGATGATGATTCTGTTTTTTGAAGGTTGAAACTTTTTTTTTTGTAATATTGACAATTGTTAATGTATTTCAAACTTTTTAGATTAATGATATGAATATCAAATTTGTCAATTGATCAATCATAATAGTTTTATTTCAGCTTATTTAAGTTGCAAATGGTTTTATTTCAGCTTATTTAAGCCTCTACCAAGTTATTATAGTTTAGTCACTTTATTTATATATTGTAAATGGAGTTAAATATTTGCTAGGAGAGGCTTATGAAAGTTGCAAATGGTTTTGGATTTCAGCTTGTTTAAGCCTCTACCAATGGGTATTATAGGTTTAGTCACTATTATTTGTATTTTAAATAGTTAAATATTATTTTAATAAGCCATTCCTCCGGTGTCCCCATAATTTAGATTTTTTCGCCATCGCAGAAATTTTGTCCCGCTGTATTCCGGAGTCTTAGATATTTATGATGTTGTTGCATTGATTTAACCCTTTGGCTGAGTGGAATCAAGCCAAGAGGACTCAAGTACTTAGGCTGAAGTGACTAAAGATGTTTACAACCAATAGGTTTCCTAGTGAACAAGGCCAGTAGGCAGTCTTGACCCCGTCACATTGTTGGGGTAGCCTATTCCTTGAATCAGACCACTTGCTACTTCTGCATTATTTATTCTTGAAGGTTATTTAACATGCCTTATGAATTTGTATGAGGTTATGAATGCTTAAAAGCTGACTGGGATTCACTACGTGCTTGAGGTTATATTCTTATTCTGAATTCAGAAATGGTGTTGCCTTATAGTCTTCTATAAACACTATCTTCGAAGATTTGACGTAAAAAACTCCCGAGGGACGGTCTATTCAGCACTGTTCGAATGTACGATATAATGCTCCCAATTCCTACATCTTGGATTTTCTTCACATTGAATGAATCCGGCTCAACATCCCCTTCATAAAACTCATGGTTACCCTTGAAGGACTAAGACTTTGTCTCTTCTCCATTTTTTGAATATTTATTTACGTTGTTTCAATATTGTTTCTAAAACCATTTTGCATCATATATTCTGTCTTTTGTCTATGCATTTCAGTAAATGAAATGGCTCCAGTATCTAGTTCTTAATAAACTTTGACAGTAGATCATAGAAGCAATTAAATATTGTTTCTATAAATATGCTACATTGCTATCAACCTATGCAATTACAAGCCACTTAAACCATGATGTTCAGTTTCATCAAGAGAAAGTTCAAGTCACACATCATCTGAGATATCCAGTGACCACAATGTGAAACAAATATCCTATTGCAAGATGAAAGTCATGCTCATGCTCATATTGATGAAAGTCACTATTGCAAAGATAATCATCTACCCTTATCATGTTAGTGGAATTCCAATAAGCAGTCAGTGAACAAGTATATCCTAGAAGGCTATTGGTGAGAAAATTTGTCGGGGGACAAATTTGTGGGTTTCTTGCCAACGCTCTATGAATCTATCAGTTCCTCTACTTAAACGGTGCAACTTCCATATATGCATGTGCGAGTGAGGTGGGTTTTATCCAGGCTGGCCTTGCGGCCGGGGATCCAACTAGGGGCAATCCATTGACCCTGTGGCAAAGCAAGCAATTGCTTGCTAAATAGGATTTTGCTTCAAGAGAGAGTGGGAAAGGGAGTGAGAATATGAAGTAGGGGAACTAATGTCTGTAAAGAAAATCAAATCTTATACACTCATTAGAAGTTTCATCGCATGCATTAGAATTAAGAAGAAACAACTCTGCAAGTAGCAACAAACTCAAATAGAATTTATGGCACAAAGTACAATAAACCCCTGAGTCAAAGATAAGATAAGACAATGTTATTAATGTCCAACACATGACCACAAAAGTAGGTCAATGGGACTGCAGAGTACAAAGCAAACAAACCCAACAAGAGGACCCAAACAGGTCACCCGAAATACAATGAGAGGAGAGGAGGAGAAGGAAACAATAGTGGCCGAGAGACTAGAAATGAAGAAGAGAGAGATGACAGTGTGGGGAGGGAGAGGAAGGAGCAACATCCCGAACAACATCACCTAACACTCAAGGCCGGATGGGAGTAACTCGCAATGCACCGACGACAAGAAGTAGAGACTGTGGAATGCCTGGGGAGCCGGTGTCTGGGAGGAAGGCGGTGCCTCAAAGTAGGTCCGGTGGATCGCTGTCTATGTGGAGGGGCCCTGGGACATGCCTGAGATAGGGAGCCTCGGGTGGAAGGAATGAAGTCATGAGACCTGACGGACCTAGACTAGGGGTCTAGACACGTGACCAAATGCCGCTTAGCACCCCTCACCGGGGAGAGCAATGGGAAGAAGGAAGTGATCAGTCTAGTAGCCATCTGTCGGGGGGGAGGATGGAGGAGCCTGTCCCGAAGCCTGATGGCCTCCTGAAGGTAGAGAGCAAGACATCTCTGATCATAGTATCTGAAGAAAGTTGTGAAGGAAGGAAGCTTGTGGAACAAACAATGGAATTGCCCACGAATCTCATAGTAAACAGGACATCTGAAAATGAAGTGCTCTTCGGTTTCAACCTCTTGGAGAGAGCAAAGCAGGCAAGTCCGCTCCGAGCGGTCTAAGTGATGATCAGTCTCAATACGGAGTCGATGTGAGCCCACTCGAAACTGACCCAGAGAGATACGAAGGGCCTACAACCAATGCCGGGAAATGTACATGGGTCTGAAAATGACCCCATCACAGATCTCGAGAAAGTGTGCCGCATAGAGTGACATCTTCGAACGCAACCCCCTAGGGGGTTGGTCCATGTGTGCTAGATGAACTGTCTATAGATATCATCTCTGATTATCCTATGAAGACCCTGTTGGTTGGGTAGCTGATGGGTAGGGGCATCCAAAGAATAGCTGAAGGGTGGGAGACGGTCCATCTGGATGCCAATGGACTCGAAGAGGCGTGAAACGCAGGCGTACTAGCAGCGAGATTGTCTACTGTGATCTGAGGAAGCAATAGCTTTAGAGGAGCAATAGGCAAGATAAGTGTACCTGTCCTTCGTCAACAAAAGAAATAGAATACCCTCGAATACGGTGCAACAACAACACAAGGCTGAAGATGGTCTCCAAACGAAAAGGGCGAGCCCCAAACTCAGCAAGGATAATGTTGTGAGGAACAAATTCTTTGCACTTGATAATACGTTTGAGCATGAGGATCTGAACGTGCTCGATAGTGGCCCAATCTGAGTCCAAAAGAGAGGGACCCCAAACTTCCGAACCATACAGAACCGTGGGCCTAACCAGGGAATCAAAGAGGGACATCTTGGAAGGAATTTCTTGAAAGTCGTGGCAGAAACACTGTCTCTCAAGAATCGCCAAAGAACCATAGCCCTTATTAACCCGGGGTTGGAGAAAAGGGGAAAAAGTTGTATTGATGCTCAAACAAAAGTTGTACATAGTGAAGGGATGAAGAAATTGGAGGGAAAAATGGCTAACTCTTTTCACTCACAAGTAAGCAAAAGCTCTCTCATGAACTTACAAGAGTACAACCAACTAGAAGAATTTCAGAATTAGAACCCTTTTGAATGAGGAGCTCATTACAATTTATAGAATTTTGGGAGTCTCTTCACCTATCCCCCATTGACCCTTCATATATGCCTTGAAACTTTTCACATTCTTAGGAAAACATTAAGTCCCTTTTTATAACTTAAGGGTGACTTTATCCATTGAAAATAAAGTCATTTTGAATTAATTAAGGCATTATGAAAAAGTGCAACACCAACAAAGAATTAGAACATGGAGGAGAGAAAAAGTGGGGGGAGAAGAGAGAGAAGGAAAAGAAAGGATGTTGCTTTTGATGAAATCAGCTGATTCTTCCAAGGAGATGAAACTTTGAATCTCTAAATCCTTTGCCTCCTAAAAAATTCTTTAAAACTTGCACTCGGTGCCGAATTATTCTCTGTTCTGTGCCGATGAGAAGATACCTACTCCCTTGAATTCCTTGTTGCGAATGATTTACTCATGCTGCGGACAAGAAACTGCCTTTTGACGACTTACGGACACCGCGAACTAAGTGTTTAGAAACACTATTGAGCTATTCCAATGGTGACTGTGGGAATTGCTTATGGGGATCCACTTTGAAGAAGCCGAGTGTGGAAACTACCTCCCGTGATGACCCTTTACAACACTGTCATATTCTGCCGACATATGTCTTATGGAATGATACATCTGTCTGTACAGGTGATAGGTACTGGTGAACATTACAAACCGTGGAATGAAACCAATTCTTTGCAACTGATTACACCTGTGGAAGGAGACACTAGGAGAACCAATGAATTTGAATCTCATGGTTCTTCAACACTTGTTATTCTTGAACGAAGCAACCTAGTATTTCTGGAAAGTGTGAAAATTCTTCACCGAACTCCAACTGCAGCTGCCAATTTGAATGTTCTAACTCTGAGAATGCTCATTTTGT
Organism: Taxus chinensis; assembly: GCA_019776745.2. Classification (NCBI taxonomy): domain Eukaryota; kingdom Viridiplantae; phylum Streptophyta; class Pinopsida; order Cupressales; family Taxaceae; genus Taxus; species Taxus chinensis. The sequence goes on from JAHRHJ020002253.1 coordinate 170,311, forward strand.
GAAATTCACCCTTTGGAATGACTTCTATTTTTAGCAAGTGTCTATGAGATAACTTACTATTTTTAGTAAGTGTGAAAATTCAACTCCTTCAAACCTTGACTGGTCATGACAACTCAAATTCCCTCTTTTCCCTGTGTTCCTCTCACCTTCTGGACCAATTTGCTATTTTTGGCAGGTGCTCATGGGGCCACTTACTATTACTGGAAAGTGTCCATTTAGGGCTGAGGTGACCTCTTCGATGATTTTCGCCTGCAATACTTCCTCTGTGTCCATCGCCTCCTTTGCAGCTTCTTCAAATAGTGGCTTACTTGAAATAGCAGTCTCCCATGTAGAAAGGCTTGCTATTTTTAGTAAGTATTCTCTTGGTGGTCGGATTATGGCAGAACGAAGTTAGTTGATATGGGTTTTTGCCCAATATTAACCCCCTGAAATTTTAGATCTACTCGCTCACCGGTTTGTGAGATTTTAAAATTTGAAATTTCGTACCTGGCAGGGGATACGGACACGACAACCATTAATGGAGCTTGAAAATTGCAGGTTTCCTTTTCCACCTCGGATCACGACGAAAATTACGTTTCTGATGTGGATTTTTCTTTCTTATCTCATCCAGTGAATTTTTGTTACAAACCGAATGCCAGTTGATCGAGAAATCAACTTTTTGTTCTTGTTATGCCAAGAAGAAGATTTCTTTGCTGTGAATGGGAGATTTGTTATTGGGGTTTCTATGGCCTCTGAAAACGGTGAAGATAGCAAAAACCCCTGTTTCAATCCGTGCCTTGGTTTGCAAGTTATGTTGATTTCTTCGATTCACGGTTACGAGGGTTTTTAAATGAATTTCTCTATCTTTTCTTCCGTTCTTCGACCTCACGAGCTGCTCTTCCTTTGAAATCTTTGTATTTTTATGTTGTGATGGATTTGGTGGAGCTGGTTTAGTGCAGCAATGTCGGTTTGGACGTTCTCTGCAACCTTCTTCCAACAATGAGTTTCACAGGCAAAATTGGAGAAGCAACAACGGATTTAGATTTTTTTTATATTTTGAAGTTGGGGCTGGGCGCATTTTTGTGTCCCTAATGTCCCTTTAGTTAAAGGGACGAAAGGGACATCAATTTGCACATTGCGCCTCGCCGCGACACTTGGCAAGATTCAACCGGTTGAGCATTTGGGCTAGGGAGCTAGAGAGAAGCACCTGAGGGCTAAAATTCGGACGTATGGAGGACCAGGAGGCATACTTGGGGCTAGGTGCATTTACTGTCCCCTATGTCCCTTTGGCTAAAGGGACGAAAGGGACATCAATTTCCACATCGCGCCTGGAGCTTACACTTGGTGGGCATATGACAGTTGTGCATTTGGCTCCAACTAGCTCTTGGGGGCTGAACTGGTGATATAGAGGGTTCCATGGGTGACCAGAGGGTAAAATAGGGCTGGGCGCTTTTTACTGTCCCCTATGTCCCTTTGCTTAATGGACGAAAGGGACATAAAAATGTGCCATGCTCCTGGAGCTAACACGTGTCCACTGCGAGAATTGGCTAAGTATGGAACACTCACCTTGAGCCAACTTGTGACGGAAATAACTTGAGCTCCCGATGGAATTTTTTGACAAAATTTTATATGAAATTGACTGCAAAAGGCTTCTCAATCCAATGGTGTGGGTCTCAACTCTTGATTCCTCCATTTATGCCTTGAAAAAGAGGATTTTTTCTTTGGCTCCATAACTGAGCATGAGAAAAATTGGATATAGACCTATTGCGCCTAGATGTTGTTAAGAATCTGATTTCACCATCTTGTAGAGCTCTGAATTCCCATTCCGACGATGTCTTGTTTAGCTCCTAACTCCTTCCAGAGCTCCCGGAATCGCTTCCTGAAGCTCAGTAGCTTTTTTGGGCCTGTGCACTGCCTAAGCCTGAGAACCGTGTTTTATGATGAATTTGCCCCAACTCCCTCAAATCTTTCCTGAATCATCTCCTTGATGTTATTAGACCTTCAATTCATCTCCATGTTGTATTTTGCTCCTCTGTTCCGCTCCAGGGGGTTGCGCTAGTCCTGGGAAGGTCAGTGGTAGCCCTTCCCACAACTGCCCGAAATTTGCATTCTTCAAGAACTCCTAAAATCACCTAGGGGGATTGACTTGACCTTCCTAATTCACCTAAGGAACTGAGTTGACATCCACTGGGGGTCATTGGACTGACTGGGTAAGGCCGGTGTTGAGGACGGGTAGACCTTGGGGTGTCTTGGAAAGGTAAAATTTGAAAAATTTGACACGGGGGTACCGTTTTCGTGCTTGAAAATTGGAAATTTTCTTGTTGCACATTTGCATGACAACAAAGGCATTAGATAATGGTGACCAACAATTGACTAAAAAAATCACAATGCTAAGTCCAAAGCATTTGGTTTCAACTTTTAGACTGTCTTTATGCTTGCACCTATGTAAATATCTTTAACAAGGGTGATTTTTTTACACCAGCACCGTATAAGGAAACAACTCCTAGAAAGAAAGGGAAGTTGAAGATTCAATCAAAATTATACAGCCCTTATTGAATCAGGGCTAAAGTGGAAGAATCATCAACCTATCCTTTGGATCTTCCAAGTTTTGCAGGAACAGCTTGGTCTTTTGCCCTCTGTAAGCAAGTTTTTGCAAGGAAATGATTGTTTTGTAGGGGGCATATGTGGAATCAGGAACTCTGAGAATGGAATAATTGGTATGATCTAAATGGGCCTCAAATATTAACCAAAGCTGATAAAATCAGTAATCAAAAGCTCTGCAAAATGCTTCCTGAAATTTGTATTTTCAAGTTACTATTACAAGTGTCAGATCCTTGTTGAAGACATTGGAAGCGGAAGAATGAGAAAGCTTTTTATAGCCACGAGACAAAAAGCCTTGTGTGATCAAATCACCCATACCACAACTCTTGCCCCATGTTTGAATAAGTGGCTGCAAGCATAGGATCAAGCAGTTCAATGGAAAAGGAAAAGCCAAGCAATTTGGTATGTAGGAACATCTTTCAAGCACAAAGTATTGGGGTGGCTTGTTAGAGCAAGGTTGAGAAGATGGGCATCCCAAACTCTTCTTGCATCTTATGTGGGAGAGAGGAGACAGTTGACATTATCTTTTGGAGGTGGTCCGCAGGAAAATCATTTTGGGCTTGGCTTCAAACTGAATTTAATTTCCTTTTTATTGCTCATTTGTCTTGGTGAAGAGCTTTGGTAGGAAACTCTTGGATGATTAGGTGCTCCACCAAAATGTTTCGGGTACCACTCATTTGGTTTCTATGAGTTTCTTTTGGAAAACACAATGCAAATCTACCTTTCAAGATGATTCTTCTACACTCACCATGGAGAAGTTGAGGCTTTACAAATAGTTATCTCTGATTGTTAAAGCTAACTAGCAATGGTTCATAAATATGTTGGACTTTTTTCCCATCAAGCACAGGCTCAGTTGCTTTCTTTCCTTTCTTATACAGGGAGAGATTTTCCTTGTAACTCTTTTGCTCCATTGATGTGAACTTTGAGTTCATTGTCAAAATATTAGATAAACGATGTTTTCATGTTGAGCCAAGCCATCTGCCTAGTGGTCTTGGACCTGCTATTTAAAATTGAGGCCTCCTGCAATTTGGTTGTAGTCTTACAAAATAAATGTTTTAAGGAATTAGTCTTTTGCAGAAATTTAATGTACAAGGTAGTTGTGTTGAGGTTGATGTTGGTGAAAGAACTTGGTCCACATGGAGAATTTTGCAGTTTAGGTATGTAAAAGGCGACTCTATGCATGCTTGATTTTCAATAGTCAAAACCACCACGATTGAGTTAAATGTCAAATCACCTCTTTGAGCTCATGTTTGATCTACAGATTTGTCAATATGAGTGAAATGGGTTTTGTTTTGTATGGCAAACGATATGTAAACCTCAGTAAACTACGATAATCAATCACTCAAGCTACCTAATTACATCAAAAGGGTGCAGTGTAAGGCACACTTTATATGCTATAAGTGCTACCAGATAGGAGAGATGCTTTGTTGGGAAAACATCTCTTTATGCTCATGTTTTATCTGAATATTTGTTAGAATGACAAAAAGCGAACCCTAACACTTAAATTAATAAAATAATAAACTCTAAACTGTTCTAAAAGCTATAAAAAGGCACTCAACCATTCGTTTGAAATCACACAAACAATTCATTGTTGGTTTTTGCAAATGTATGAGCAAAGAGCCAAAGAGGAATTGAAGAGGAGACAAACATTGGAAGGAGGATTTGTTTGGAGGCAACATTGCAAGGAGGACAAGATTGGGGATAGCCATTGTTTGCAAGGAGTTCAAGTTTGTTTAGAAAGGCATTGTTTTATGTTTCATTCAAAGGAAGACAGAGTTTGAGATTCACTTTCATTTTGATCATTTTATTGCAAGGTGTGGAGGATCTACATTTGGAGGCAGAATTGTTTGTTACAATACCTTGTTAACAATTGAATGTTATTGAAAAACTATATTTTTTAGCGTTTTTTATTTCTTATGGACAAAAGGAGTAAAAGAGTATTCTAGAAAAAATCTGTCCTTGTGTTCAAACAGCAATTAAAGGGTTATGATGGGGCGCAAATATGCACTTCAAAACATAATGCTAGCAACATAGCTATGAATTTTGGTAATTCAAAAAGAAACAACTTAAGAATCTGCAAGACCTGTATGATAATCAAGAGCTCAAATGTGCCACGCACCAAAACTTAGGAGTAGCTCTAAAAGAGATTCTAAAAAATGTCAACAAACATAGGTATACTCCAAATCCTAATATAGGCATATGAGGAGAGTGTATTTGCTTTCAACCGTTTGGACTGTCCAACCTATTGATAAAAAGAGTTTTAAAACTTTTGTAATGTCTTGAATATACCATATAGCTGCCAATGGAAAACATATTGGCTCTGGAAAATCAGCTATTCACCAAGTTAGGCCATTTCAGTCAATCACATGTGTCTAAGAGGACAAACTTAGTGCCAAAGATAGCATAAATAAGGATTTGCTGCACTAGCCCTTGAAAAACATAATCATAATTTTCCCAATCCACCTAATAGGAACAAGATGGGAATCCTTCCAGCAAGAAAATTTTTCCTTAAAATTCTAAGCTTGACAGGTATGACAACACAACTTGAGTCTAGGTCTTAACATTTTCTTTCACTTGATGGGCAATAATGCTAGAGGTTGTGGAAACGTCCCTGATCCAAGTATCCATGCAGAATCATTTCAGGAAGTTGGAAGATCTAGCGATGCATAGACCACTAGAAACGTCTGCATATGTTGGTGTAGTTTTAAGTTCCAACATGGGCCAAAAATAAAATAAAATTAAAAGCAATGGCACACCTAATCAAATGAAACTCCTACCAACTTAGTAAAGGTAACACTTCCTAACAAGCTATTAAACTTGAAACCTCATTGGGGAAGATTGAAAAAACACGGTTGAACTCAATGCTTTCTGATCTTGTAAATTCACAGTTTGGATAGGATAACATTTAGCTTTGATGTTGAATGGTTAAAACCACAATCAAGATGCCCCCAGGAAGAGTTTAAGGTGGTGCTAAGCCAACCAGCATCAAGAGGGATTTTGCCAATTTTAGAATCCAAGAATGAAACTAAACAGGTTGGCCAAGTTTTTTGGAATACAAAGAAAACTTTGGATCAATTGAACTTGAATGACTGCCAATGCACCGATTTTCATGAATTGATCACCAAATCATTTGCACAGCAAAGTAACTTGATCCTATGACGAATTTTTTATTTGTAACCATTTCAGACATGTGGCAAATAAAAGTTTCATAAGGTGCCAAATTTTCAAAATTATAAATAGACATCTAAACTTTGTGTATGCTCTCACCTCGCACCTTAAGCGTGACCTTGGTGATCAAAAACATTAGGATGGATGATTGTAGGTTATTTAATGCTATGCAAGTGGTTGCTATTTTATTGCTTTTTTTTGATGATGCAAAGCAAAATTTATTAATTTTTTTAACATCCTAACTTTGTGTATCTCTCACCTCATGCCATATGGTGAAGGGCAATCAAAACCCAGAATGAAGAAAATTAGTTGATTTTTTATTTTCATTTTTTTTGTCCATTTATTTTGAAAACAAATCCTAACTCTGTGTATGCTCTCACCTCGTGCCTTTATGGTGATCTTGGTGATAAAAAACAATTAGGATGACATCAGTTGTTAGTTTTAAATTAATAATTAATAAATCCATTAATTGATTTTATATATTTATGTAAAGGCAAAATGTTTTTAATTTTTTTAACATCCAACTTTGTATGCTCTCACCTCGTGCCTTTATGGTGATCTTGGTGATCAAAAACATTAGGATGGCATCAATTCTGCTTCAAGTGGAGTGCAAGGCCCACAAGCTTCTAAAAACACATCGGTTCTTGTGAAACATGATCCTAATTCTCCTCTTTGGAGACATGTGACAGTGGTAGAATATGTTGTTGGTGGTGGGGGTCGTATTTGAATATGCCATGGTTGTCATGCTCAATACAAATCCTCATATAGTCGCCTGAAAATCCATTTGACTGGGGTTGGAGGAGTGGGGATAAAGAAGTGCCCCAAGCTTATCAAAAAGAATAATGGCAGAGTACCTGAGAGAGCAAGAGGAGGTTGATTAACAATTGAAAGAAATAGTTCTAAAACAATTCCTTTGCAAATAAGGCCTTCATCAAGACCACCCACACCTACATCTGACTACTCATCCATTTCATCAAACTCGAAAAGTCAAACTCATGTTTCATCCACTTGATACCCCTTTTATTAGATGTCAAGAGACCTCATGAAAAAAGCCAAAAGGAGCATTGGAAAAAACATTCAATAATGACAAGAGGGACATTGTTGATGAGTTGACTGCTCGATGCATTTATGCATGTGGGCTGCCCTTCAATGTATTGAGGTCTCCATATTGGCAACAAATGGTGAAGGTTATCAATGAAGCTCCACAAGGGTACAAAAGCCTAGGTTACGAAAAGGTTTGAACCACACTCTTGGCAAAGGAAGTGGAACACATTCAAACTTCTTTGCAGCCAATTAAAGATTCATGGAAGGATTCAAGGGTTTCCATCATTTCAAATGGATGGAAAGATGCTCGAAATAGACCCCTGATAAATGTTGTTGCAGTATGCCATAAAGGGGCAATGTTCCTAAAAGCCATTGATTGTGAAGGGGAAGTCAAAGATGCACAGTTTATTGTCAACATTTTGATAGAGGCTATTGAGTCGGTGGGCCCCCATAATGTTGTCCAAGTCATCACGGACAATGCTAAAAATTGTAGAGCAACAGGGATTGATTATTGAGGGTAGATATGAGCACATATTTTGGACCCCTTGTGCATCCACTCCCTTAATTTGATGTTGCAAAAGATTGGGAAAATCCATGGATAGAACAAATTTATACAGAGGCAAATGACATTCAAATGTTTATCACAAACCATCATATGTCATAGGCCATATTTCAACAGGAGATTCTCAAGGTTGGAATTTGTTTTTAATTTTTAAAGGTTGCAGAAAAAAATTTTCCTCTCACACACTATGTTTTAAGACGACTTGTGAAGCTGAAAAAAGAGGCCTTAAGCAGTATGGTGATCAACAATGTTTGGTCTGTGTGGAGGCAAACAAACACAAAAAAGTTGCAAAGGTAAAATCATTGGTCCTTGATGATAGAATGGTGGGCCAAGGTTGAGTACTTGCTCAGTTTTACAGAGCCCATTTTATCTATGATCAGATACACAGATACTGATGCAACATGCATGGGAGAGATTTATGATGGAATAGATTCTATGCTTGAACATATGAGAGAGGTCATACAAACAAAAAGAGCAAGATCCAGAAGAACCTTCTACAATGAAGTCAAGAAGTGTGGTCATGATGAGGTGGAATAAAATGACCACCCCATTACATCTCTTTGCCTATGCACTTAACCCAAAGTATTATAGCTTTAAAATACTTGTGCCACCTAACATGCAACCACCATTCTCTGACTCTGAAGTTGCAAATGGAACTAGGGAAGCATTCATAAGACTTTTTCTTGATCCATCTATAACCAGTGTGGTCTGCAACGAAATGGGCATGTTTGTAGCTTCAGAAGGCAACATGGGAGAGGTTGAGGCTCTCTTCGACAAGTACACCATGAAGGCCCAATCAAATGTTGGTATGTACATGGCCATGATGCCAAGTACCTACAACCTCTTGACATAAAAATTCTCTCACAAGTATAACATTTATTGAAAATTTTACTAAGTTATTAAAACTCGTAACATATTTTTGTATATTCTTAGAACCTATATATGTTATTAATTTGAAATTTCCCCCGGAATTTTTTTTTGTAATAGGTGGCTAGTAATTCTTTCCATAGAGTGGAATTGGAGTACATATGTCTTTATCCACTCAGCTAAATGAAACAAATTGGCATCTAAAATAGTTGAGGATTTGGTATATGTGCATTCCAATTTGTGCCTCTTGTCACACAAGTCTGAGGACTATATTAGAGGTCCTCACAAACTTTGGGATATTCTTCTAGAGACTACAGACTTGGATGCCTTTGCAGCCACTCTTGCCTAACTTTCAATATTTGATTGCGAAGATGACATTCAAGGGAGTTCACAAGGAGTGGAGAGTGGAGTATATTGTTTGAGTGGAAATTTGAACGAGTGGCATGCAAGAATTTATTTTGAGGAAAATCTAGATGATATATTCTAGATTTGTTTGTATTCATGTTGACATGATATTCATATATCATATGTATGGCAGCCACATTATCAATGAAATGTAAAACCTCAAGTATATTGAATGTTTTAAACATTGATCATACTATATTTTTGAAGTTTTGTTTGTATTCATGTTGACATGATACTCGTATATCATATTTATGGCAGCCCACATGATCAATGAAAATGTAAAATCTTAAGTATATTGAATGTTTTGAACATTGATCCTACTATATTTTTCAAGTTTTGAAGTTTTTTTAAGATCGACATATCCGTGTATTGAACCCGAACCTGTACACACATGCAGGGATAAGATCATCAAGAATAAACCTTTCTCTGACAAAGCCAGTTTGCTTTGCTGTGATAACTTCTTCTAATGGATCTTTCCACTGCTTTTGCCCCTTGTTGTAGGCAGGACCTTCAACTAATTTGTTTCCTACTGAATCTTGTTGGGAAGTTGGGAACACATATATTTAAATTTTAAAGAATGATAGCCGTATCCTGTCCATCCGCATTCAGGGTCTGCATGTTTTCTCTAGCGACCTCTAGCGACTTCATGTTTTCTCAAGGGCAGTTAGGCCATTCATTTTTTGTTTTGTATATTGCCTATCATGATCTCTTGTTAAAATCGTCCCAGGAATGCCATTTCTTTTAGTTTTACATTGGTTAACTCAAATTATCTTAAAATCGTGAGTCACACAGCAGAAAGTTTAAATCCCCATAATATTTAGTTAGTTTTTGATCCTAGGGTCCTCCTACACTAGCACTTTCTATGGTAATTGGATTTATTCTCAAGATCCATTGACCTAATTGTGGTCATTTGTGGACATTAATATAATCTCTCTCTCTCTCTCTCTCTCTCTCTCTCTCTCTTTCTTGACTATGCCATTTGCTGCTTTGTCCTTGATAGCTCTGGCTTGGGAACATGTATGGTACAGACACATTAGAAGCTTTCAAATAACACTCATATTATGGGTACTTCATTCCAAGGGCTTTATAAGATTAATCAACTAACTCTGAAATTGTTCAAGATTGCACAATGTTTTAGCCCCTTCCATAGCTTTCCCTTCAGGATATTATATATCTCCAGGTTAAAACATATGCATCCATGCCAATCACCCCATGCAGACACAATGGATTAGTGAACTCTGGATTGCTGTAGAAAAAAAACTGAAGAACACAGTTGTTTCATTCGAAAAGTTTGCAGAACATTTTATTGGAGATATATATTTTTTCTATGATGTTGCTAAATGAGAGGAAACAATTTCTGGACATGAGATGGGAGCAGTCACATGCTTAAAGTTGCTACCATGAATGAAAGTAAAACCTACAATTGGCTTTAATTACTAAGAGGTAGGGATATAGGGAGGATCAATAAAATGATTTCCAGTTTATTTGCTTGCTTTCTTAGTGGGAGTGCTATTAAAATATCTGTACTAAGGAATATAATTATTGTAAGAACGAAAATTTTCTCCTCTCAATTGAAAATGTGCAAGTCAAGTCAAAAGATCTGTATCAATCTGGGGAGTTATCTTCACTTAACTATGAAAGCAATGTCAACTCATCTGGACAGCAAGGTAACACGGAGCTAGTCGTTGATATGGTTCGGCAACAGTTCAAGAAAAATATGCATGAAACAGATCCAGAAAAGATCCAAAAGATGAAGGACGAGTAAGTGCAGCGTTCCCTACATTATATTTCCGGTTGATCCTGAATTATTTTTTAATGGGCATAGTATTAGCCTAATCATTATTATTTTTTGCATTGACGATAGTTCTGACTATGTCATGCTGTTGTGATGGCCAGTGCTGCAAGAGGCCTTATCAATCACATGCTTTTTGAAACTGAAAAATTGACTGGAAAGAAATTGTTTCAATCGTAAGGGGAGACTATATTTTTAGACTGCCACAGCTATCATGTTCTATGCAATATATAAACTTATAGTTCTTGTGACTATTGGGATTGTTGTGAACATCAGTATAAACAGAGCTGCAAGTACTTCTTGTAACAAAATAAAGCTAAATTGGCATTATCAATTTTCTCATGACTGCAGATACCCTTTTCATTCTACTTTCTGTTTTGTAGTTCAATTTAAAATCTAGCGAGCAACACCTTTCTGTAATTTAGAAGTTCTAATCTTGTATTTCAATTGTGCAATGAATGGAGATGATAACACTATCATCTAGATATGTTATTGATCTATCTTGTTGAAGCAATCTGTGAATGTAAAGTAGTAGCAATTGCCCATGTTTTCATCTATTTCATATTTGATACCTTTATCAGGCATGGAAGTTCCCAACTATTATTACACTTGTTATGGAGCTTAATTATGAGAAAATTTACATTGACTAAATAACATAAGTGGGTAAAAACTAAAACATAGGCATTCCCCACCACTATCAGGGATGTATATTATCGTGGGAGGCAGGTCTTCATGATCATCTTCTTATCCTATCTAGGAGCCTGATTAGGATGTCGGATTTCTGTTAAATCTATGTATGTTTATCATAGTCACCTAAGGCTCCGAGATGCAGTTAGGGGGTTTCTGGGACAGTTAAAATTTGGGGATGGTTAAATGTTAAAAATTTACAAATAAATTTTAAAAAAGTTACTAATAGCAGTTTTGAGACAGTCCACTATTTACATTTGTGCTCGAATATTTCTGTATTCATATAACACTCTTGATTCTTATCGTGTCTTTATAATTATGTTGAAAGGCATGCCCCTTTTGGATGAAGTGTTCCTGCCGATTGGAGATCAACGGTGCTGGGTAGGGGTGCATTGATGTACGGCTTCACTAGAGCTAGACCATGTTGTAGGCGGGTCTATCACCACCGATAAAGCAGAACCACAGATCGCGGATATTATTTGGTTGGGATCGAGGCGTCAAAATTGGAATCAGGTCCCATATTTAATTCCGACCTTTTACTCGCATCCCAAACAATTGTAATGAATGAAATGACTATAGTGCATGACCTTTGATGTCATACATGCTGAAAGGCATAAAAAAGCCAACAAATATTGTAAACCCTATATTTTGTAATTGAAAAAAACCTAAATAAAAGACCCCTTATTGTATGTTTTGTTCCTTATAAACAAATGTCTCCATCTTAAATGTTTTATTTGCCTCTGACACAAGAATACTTACAGATTATAAATGTTTCTCTGGTAATTAGAATATTAAATAATATTTTTTTGTTTGGTTTTTCCTTTTCAATTAAGAAAATTATGATTTAAGATTATTCATTCATTAATAAAACACACGATTCCACCAAAAATTCATGTGTCAAATGAGATTAGAACTAACAATTATTGACTGTCATCATTACCGTCCTTTAAATCATTATTTTGAACACGGTATATACCTACAAACAAACAAGCAATGAGGCGAACAACAAATGAAAAACATGGTATATTAGGTGTGCCAACACAAGGTCTTGGACATTCGACATCTCCAACGATAATGCACACATTGATTTTTTGGACGCTCTTGTTAACTCTTAACAGAGGATAAGTTGGATGACAAAGATGAGCGAGAGGGGCATGGCGGGGAATAACAAAAGCATGTCAAAATCAGACAATTATTGCAAGCTCATCATTCTGTAGGTGATCCTTTAAGAGTCATTATATTGAACCTCCGATAGGTGGGGGATATATGTGGACGTAACAAACAATAGCAATCGAGTCTTGCCAAAAAACAAATGGAAAAATATGGTACCTCGCTTGCGAAGAGGTGTGCATCGACTTAAGGTCTTGGACATCCACATCTCCAATGATAATGCAAAAATCTAATTTTGTGGACACTTTGATGATTCTTAATGGAGAGGATAAGTTGGACGACAAATATGAGATAGAGGGAATAACAGGGCAACGGCAAAAGCATGTTGTAGTTAGACATATGTAAGCTCCCCAGTTCGCAAGCGATGATGAAAGAGACTCTTTGCAGAACCTTTGAAGGCAGGGAGAATGTAGACATAACGGTTAATAGCTCGAGTCTTACCCCTTTAGGTATAGGTCATTGCGGTCCCTTGATAGCTTGCGAGGAGGTCAAATTTAGAATTGGGTAAGACATTTCGTATTGTTTTGCCTCCTCTGTTAGGCTTGTGCATTGTGCGAACAATAATGCTTTCCAATGGGAGCTTTGGCATGCGCATTCACAACTAGAGGCTCGGTGAAGGAAACTAGGAAAAACCTTCGAGGTTAAGGAGAATGTGGATGCAAAGGTCACTAACTCAAAACTTGCCCCCTTAGGTGTGAGTTGCTCGCGGTCCCTCTGATAGCCTGCATGAAGAGCTCAAATTTTTGATTTGGGTAAAGCCATTCCTATTGTGTGGCATTCTATTGACTCTTGACGAAGAGGATAAGCTAGTTGACTGAACATGAGCTAGAGGGCGTATTGGGAAAAGGCAAAAGCGTGTCGGACTTGAACATATGTAAGCTTCCTATTTGCAGGCGATAGTGCAAGGAGAGTGCATTCACAACCAAGCATTGGTGAAGGAAATTCAACCAAGCATTGGTGAAGGAAACTCATCAAAATGCATTATGTGAACGGAAATGCTTTCCAATGGGAATGCTGGTGTGTGTATTCATTACAAGGTGCATGATAATCGAGTAAGATATTTTGATTGTGTAGACTATGTTGGCTCTTAATGGAGAGGATAAGTTGATAAGATTGACAATGAAGATGAGCTAAAGAGGGTGGCGGGCAAGGGAAAACACATTTTGGACTCGGACATATGCAAACTCCCCATTTGCAGGCGATGGTGAAGGAGAGTGCATTCATAGCTAGGAACTGGTGAAGAAGGCTCAGGAGAATGCGTTGTGCGAGTGGTACTGGTTTCCGGTGGGATTGTTGACGTGCACGTTCACAACTACAGATATAATCGGTTAAGTCATTGTGACTGTGTAGCCTCTTTTGACTATTGATGAAGAGTTCGAATTTAGACTTGGATAAGACATTTCCATTGTTTTGCCTACTTTGCTCGGCATGTGCATTGGCGAATGGTAATGCTTTCCGGTGGGAGATTTGACATGTGCATTCACAGCAAGACACTAGTGAAGATAACTAAGCAAAACCTTCAAGGTCATGGAAAATGTGGAGTTAAGGGTCACTAACTCGAGTCTTACCCCCTTAGGTGTGAGATGTTGCGGTCCCTCTGTAGCCTGCAGAGAGCTCAAATTTAGATTCAGGTAAGCCATTTTGATTGTGTGGCATCTATTGATTCTTAACAAAGAGGATAAACTAGCCAACGAACATGAGCTTGAGGGCGTGTCAGACAAAGGCAAAAGCGTGTCAGACTCAAATATATGCAAGCTTCCTAATTGCAGGTGATAGTGAAGGAGAGTGCATTCACAACCAGGTTTTGGTGAAGGAAACTCAACAAAATGCATATTGTGAATGGTATTGCTTTTTGATATGAATGCTAGTGTGCGCATTTAGAGCAAGGTGTAGAATTGGGCAAGACACTTTGACTGTTTAGCCTTTGTTGACTCTTAACAGAGAGGATAAGATGAAATGCAAATGAGCTAAAGGGCATGGTGAGCAAAGGCAGAACCTCCGAGGGTGGGGAGAATGTGGATGTAACGGTCAATGGCTCGAGTCTTAGAACCCAAAGTTCCCAGATTAGGTATACCAATTATCTTGTGATTTACTTTATCTTATCATTTACTTTATCATGTCAATTGCTTTATCAACTTTGAAAAAGTTAGAGATCTGATTGAGGCAAATTTATTAACCACCGAAAAAATACTAATATGTTTTGTAGTTTATGTTGTGCATATTCAAAAGTCTTGTAACACTAACAATGGTTTCTTAAACCAAATTATTTTGCGTATCAATTAGATTTATAATATTTGCATGTGGCACATAATTGTTGTATATGGTCTGGTGACCACGGTGGGACACTGATATCTTGTTGTATGTATATTTTCTTTGAATCTAAGTAGTTGCTTATTTATATTTTTATGCTTTTATTAAAATTCTTGGTAATGATGTGTTTTCTGTTTTGTCTAATAGTCTTTTGTAGGTAAAAAAAACAAAAAAAATTGGCTATCAATTGCTTGTAGGTGATTCTCCTTTGATTTTGACAGTTACAAACTTTTTTTTTTTTCTGTTTGTGTTCTCCTGTGCATCTAAAAAACATTTTTTTTTCTTGTTTATGTGCTCTCTTGCGCATATCTACTTGGCTGTAACTACATATGCTCTTCTGTATATCACCCCAAAGTGATATAGGGAATCAACAACAATTTTAGTCCTTTGATCCTCAAATACTTACGCCTTAGACAATACTCCTCTAAAACGAAATCTAGCCTCACGTATGCAAAGTATATCGATGACTCCCTCCTACACACCACATTTCTATCCTAGTGTAGTGAGCCTTTTGTTGTGCTTTGTTTGGTAGTGTAGTGAAAATAACATTCCCTAAAATACCCTTCACGTATCCTTGTAGCATATCATAGGGTTATTACACAAGCATACACTTTTTTCCCTAAATATCAAGGTTATATTGTTTCTGTGTTAATTCATATCTATTAAAAACCGAAAACTCTATTTTTTTACATATGCCCTTCAAAAATAAAAAAGAATTGCCTTGCTTTACTTCCTTCTGCTCCATCTTACAATATGCCATTGCCCCCTTTACCATTCCAATTTTCACATCTCATCTTTTGAATCCATTTTGAATTGTCATACACATCGAGAATTGCCCAAGCGATATGCATATCACTTGAAACTTTGCACAACACAATCCCCAATTAATTCATATCCCTTTCTAGTCACCACACAATCCCAATTACAGATATGGAAATCTAGTGCAAATCGCTCAGGTGATTCCCTTGCAATTTTCTGTCCAAGTTTTTGCTCTTTGCTCTTACTCAACTCTGTTTCACAATGTTTTGTTTTCCTGTCAAATTTTGTTGCAAAGTAGAAAATCTAGTCCAAATCACCAAGGCATTTCCCATATGATTTCTAATTGTGTTTTTGATCTCCGGCCTCCCCTAGTTTTGTTTCACTCTTTTGTTTGCCCCCATCATTTTTTCTTGAACTAGAGAAACCAGTCCAAATCACGTAAATAATTCCAATGTGATTTTGACCTCGTTTCTAATGTTTGTATAGCTCAGATCTATCTTTCTACCCTATATTTTCCTTGCACATTATGTTTTAGATCAACAAACCCAATCCAAATTGCCTAGGAAATACACTTGTGATTTTCATTGTGTTTTAAGTCTTTGACTTTCCCTCTTCTGTCTCTCCATCCTCTGTTGTCCCTTACCATTTTGCCTCATATTCACAAAACCAACCTACGTCACCTAGGTGATTCCCTTGCGATTTTGATGTGTTACTAATCTCTGTCTCGCGCAATTCTCTCTCTATCCTCTATTTTCCTCTGCACATTCTGTCTTAGACCAACAAACCTAGTTGAAATCGCCCAAGCGATTCTCATGCAACTTTTATTGTGTTTTTAGTCTTTGCCTTGCCCAATTATATCTCTCCATCCTTTGTTTTTTGCTCCCCATTTTTGTCATATCCACAAACCCAACATAAATAATCTAGGGGATTCTGCAACAATTTTCAAATATGTTTTCAGTTTGACTTTGCCTGTTCTATTTTATAGTTTCTTGTTATTTCCCCATATTTTAAATCTGCCTTGTTTAGTCAGTCCAAATCTCTAAGGTGATTCTCTTGCGTTTCTTTTTGTCCCTATTCTCATATGAATTTCCTTTCCAACTCCATGTCCTATCCTAATCTCCATTATGATAAAAAACTACTTTGCATTCCCTTGTTATCTTCCATTGTTTCATGGTTTCTACCCATTCTTGAGTCTACAAGCCACCAATTTTCCCTCTTCTATCCTTGTCCATGGATTCTTGTTCATAGTTCTCTTCACCTCTTGACACCTCTTATTGGGAGCATGACGAAAGCATTCCTATGACTTATTTCCTTCAAAACATCACTAAAAATCCTCTCTATAATGATGAGGAAAATGAACCCCCACATGTTCCACTAAATGACCCCCCTATTCAAGATTGTTTTGAATTATAACTTGGAGGCACTTTCCGAATACCTATGAAAACATTACTACAAGCTTGCCTAAATGACCCCTCAAAACTTGTTAATCAAATCAATAGAAGCCACATTCCCTACCTCCACTCTCACATCCATCATGCATGTTTAGCCTAATAATTCTACTATTGTGACAAT
The DNA here is from genome assembly GCA_019776745.2 of Taxus chinensis. Classification (NCBI taxonomy): domain Eukaryota; kingdom Viridiplantae; phylum Streptophyta; class Pinopsida; order Cupressales; family Taxaceae; genus Taxus; species Taxus chinensis. The sequence goes on from JAHRHJ020002253.1 coordinate 187,227, forward strand.
TCATCTTGTTTATTCTACTAACACTAGTCCCAAAGATCCCCCACTTTCACAACCTCAAAGTCATGCGATAACGAGTGTTCTAGTTTTCCACTCCACCCCTTTCTTCCTTGGTGTCCCATTCCTATTCCAATCTTTATTCGTAATCCTTTTCTTGGTCATTACTCCCCTTTCTAATGTCAATACTCACCATACCTACTCTACACCACTAAATCACTCTTGATCCAACAACATTTATAACTTCTCTTCATCCTCCCACACAACTTTTCAACACCCACAACACCTACTCTACACCACCCAAATCACTTTTCGTCTCATAACAATTACTTCTCTTCTTCATTCACACAACCCCTTAACACTCACCAATTCCAACAACATCATATGGTGGATCAACAATTACTAGATCATATTAGAAATCTAGAACTGAAAACCCAAGGAGCTAAAAACCTCAAACTAATATATAACCAACTTTATAATGAACCAATTCACCATATGGTTCCTATTCGGCAATATCCCCCACTTCGATATACCCAAATTTGACAAATTCAAATGGAGGATCCACAAAACCATATCTGCATGTTTAAGTATGTTTTCCATCTCATTAGCCATGACAATGCCCTTATGTTGCACACCTTCCCCCTCTCACTATCTGGTAAGGCCTTAGATTGGTACACGAGCCTATAACAACATAATATCTCTTCTTTTGAACAACTAACCAATATTTTCCTTGATCTCTTCTCCATCAATGTCGTCAGAAAGACCAAATTATTCAATGTTTACAATCTTAAACAATTTGGCAATGAATCTATTACAAACTATGTGGTACGATGACACATTGTCATCCATGACATTTTATTTCCCATCCCTCAATTAGAGTTGATGCATCTCTTTGCAACAGTTGTGGCAAGCACATCTCCCACACTTCAAATTCATCAATTTTGCTCATTTAAAGAGGCCATCTTGATGGCTAAGTGCATTGAGGATGTTAACACTAGTTGTGGAGAAGTTAAGTTATGCAAAAAGAATGACTTTTCTAAGTTCACAAATAAACTCACACAAGTTAACATGGATGTTCTCTAATATGGCAATCCCCAATCCTCCTCAAAAGGCGCTCAAGAAAACTTGCAATCTACATCATTTGTAGTTCCTAATAACTCATATTTTCGAGAAAGACAACATGGTTCGTCCTCCTCCTAAGGCCTTTTGCAAACTCATCATTGATTCATGCCATTAATTGAGCCACTTTCCACTATACTTCAAAAATTATTGGATTTAACACATGGTTTTCCTTCCTAAAGTCTTACTGGAAAATTCAAATGCACTAAAAAACCCTTGTGGCAGGAGCCTAGTGAACGATGCACTTTACATTGAACTCTTGGACACCCCACCTACACGTGTTGACAACTACAATACCTTATCCAAGATTTGATCGACAAGGGTGCTTTCCAAGTGGGTAATCCGATAGCTTAAAATAATCATAATTTGGATTTTTTCAAGAACCCAATTTCTCAACATTCCAACACAACCAACAATGTCAATCGAAACAACCAATCCTCTTCAAAACAAGGGCGCATTAGTGTTATTTGCATTGTAACTCGGAATCCAAATCAAAACCCTCAATTATGTTCCACGAATCAACTACCACTTTTTGTATCTTCTCTTTCTCCAAATCCATCTCAACGACCTGTGCTCATGTTGAAGAGTAATATTATTAACTAGCTCAAAGCCACACTAACTAAGATATCTATGTAGTGAACTCTTGTAATAATCCACTAAACATCGCGAGGTCCTTTGCAGAATGTCCTCAAATCCATCAAACTATCGTCACATAGATACGTCAACTTTTTTCTTAAATTTTGTGGGACTTCTTTCAAACATTCTTACATAATGACACCCATCACTTTCCGATGAATCTAAGATCCATGTGTCGATTCTCACTACCATGACACAAATGGGAGTTGAGACATGAGACCCTACATTGTTCATTTTCATTGAATTCTAAATCTAAATTGTTTAAACATGTGCTCATTAATATTGAATACAACATCAATATCATCTCGTCCACTGGACTTCACCACCTATCCTCCACCTCATACAACTTCGCTTATTCAACAATGTACCATGTAGTGCTATTGACACTATTGTCCCACTGACAATGATGGGAATCAAAATACTCCATACACTTATCTATGTCATCGAAGGTGACTTACAATACAACATTCTATTGGGCCACCCTTGGATACACGAAATGCGACGCTTCCCATCTACCCTACGTATGTCTAAAATACTAGCAGAGCATTTTAGACATACGTAGGGTAGATGGGAAGCGTCGCATACCATTAAGATCAAGGGAAAATATTGCATTGCGGTAACAAGGCGCGCTCGTATCATGATCTCAAAACCTCCTCTATCTACCCCTCGGGATGGTTAGTATAATATCCTAGAGAAACTTTAGAAGATGTCTTCTAATATTTTAATCTTATATCTTCTTAAGATATCAAACATACATAAGGACATCCTATACAAAACTCCTCTAAGGGTCAGGAGTGTCAACTGGAAGTAGATCCTTCAAACTCTACACAGTTGTGGTGGAAAACATTACACCAAGTGAACACATTCACCTTTAACCCCAATGAAATTCCTAACGAAGATCATACACATAACCTACCTCTATGCATAGAAGTATTGGTTACTCACTGGAAAATAAAGAGGGTACTTGTGGAAAATGGGTTAGGGTTAAACATATGCACATTGAAACTAATCAAACAATTCAAACACATAAAAGAATATCTCGAATCCCACATTATCACCATAAATTCATACGACAATGCAGAACGGCAATCAGCGGGTACAGTAACATGCCGATGGAAGTAGGGTCCACTTGTCACAACACGAAGTTTCATGTCTTAGACCTGGAGCTTCTATACAATATACTTCTTGGTCACCCATGGATTCATGCCATGTAAAACATACCATTGACATTTCACCAATGTATCATATTGAGACACGAGGGACATATTGTTACTATTCAAGGATATCCAAGACTCTTCACCCACTGCAAAGCTCGCAATATTTTCATGCGAAGGAATGCATATGAATGTCCTTCTACTGATATTATTATCCCCGTCTAGTCTGAAGCACTTGTGTCATGGGTAGTTTCAGGATCTTTAAGTTCTTGTGCTCGTGATGCTACTACATGTACCTCTCCCTTTGATTCATGGGAGATGAAAATTCTTGAGTACAGTTGTGGATACTATAATATTCAAAATTCTCTCCTAGTCTCAGATCTATCCTTGTCGCCTAGAACAAGAGGTAAACCCAACTACCTCTTCAAACGAGCCTCAAGATGAAAAAAACAATTGGTAAATTCTTACCTAGGGGTTTACATGTAGAAGAGAAATTCTTGGATGCTCGTACAACTTGGCTCCCCACAAACACTAAGCCTACTTGCACTCTAAATCCAGAATACACAAAAATCTCGTAGAATGATGTACTACATGGGTTACAAAGGGTTTGGATGTGGAAAAATTGACCAAGGAATAAGGGAACTAGTCCCACTTCCAAATTTCAAAACTGAAAGATATGGTATAGGTATTCGGCCCTATGGGCCGCACCCCATGGACCAAAATGCTACCTCCTCTGAATGCAAGGATGGCAAGCTGGTTATTCAGATAATGACACAAATTCCCACCATAACCAATACAAATATATGTCACTCTATGAACCTTTTTATGGACAACGTTTGTCCTCACCATAACCCTTGCCAATCCAAAAAATTGACCTAGTATACCCTACCCTTGTCGATTGGGACCAACAACGGCATGTGTCATTAGACCTTTTTGAGAATGATGAGGCCATTGTAGAATTTATGGGTATATGTGACACCATTCCTATTAGAGATCACAAGAAATGGTTTCTTCATTGACCTAGATACCTGCGCATACTTCGGGAGCGGAGGCTAAGCTTCGTGGTCAACAAAATTTAAGAAACAACGTGAGGAAAAATTTGTTCTAAAGAAAAGCCTTCGAAAAAAATGTAAGTCCAAGTCGCACAAAATGAAAAACCTCTTTGAGGTGTTGGCTAACCAACAATTAAAAAAATCAATGGACAAAAGAAGTGACCACCTTGAGGGTGAAAATCTCATAGAGACGCCCTTAGAAGAAGATATCAACCTTCCTTCTGATCCAATGCATATGGATAATATGTCAAAAATGCTTGTGGAAGAAACTATTGATGTTAATATTGGAATAAAAGAAGAACCAAATATAGTCAAACTGGGAGTTTTGCTTTCAGCACAGGAACAAAAAACTTTCACCATACTTCTCAAAGAATTTGTGGACATATTCGTATGGTCTTACGCAGATATGTCAGGATTAGATCCATCTTTGGTAGTGCATAACTTAGTTGTGCATGCAGACGTGAAGCCCATTAAACAGATTCTACGGAAAATGCATCCACGAGTGGCCCTTCTGGTCAAAGAGGAGTTAGAAAGATTGTTAGTAGCAAGATTTATCAAACCCATTGACTACTCTGAGTGGATATCGAACATAGTTGTAGTTCAAAACAAACCTATTGGAATCAAAATTTGCAATAAATTTCAAGACATCAACAAGGTGTTTCGTAAAGATGATTTTCCTTTACCCAACATCGACATGATCATCAATTCGACTACAAGCTATGAAATGTTATCTCTTATGGATGGTTTTCTAGTTATAATCAAATCAAAACAACAGAGAAGGACTAGCATAACACAACCTTTACAACCCCTTAAGGAACATTTTGTTACTAGGTAATGCCCTTCAGCCTTTAAAATTTAAGAGAAACTTATCAAAGGGAAATGACTGTAATATTCCATGACATGCTCAACGACATCATGGAGAACTATGTGGATGATATCCTAGAAAAATAAAAGACAAGAGAAGACCAGCCTAAGATTTTGAGGAACATTTTTGAACTCCTCCGAGAATACAAGGTTAGGTTAAATCTGAAAAAGTGTCTTCAGAGTGTTATTAGGGAAGCTACTAGGATTCATTATATCAATAAGAGGGATCGAGGTAGACCCGGCTAAAGTAACTATTATTACTGAAATGCCTCCTCCCAAGAACATCAAACAGGTTCATAGCTTGCAAGGAAAAATCTAAGCCATTCATCGCTTTATCTCGTAGCTTGCTGAAAAATGTCACTCCTTCAACCATTTGCTTAAAAAGGACGTCGACTTCATTTGGGGACCAGAGCAATAACATGCCTTTTCCTTTCTCAAGCAATACTTGGTCAAATTTTCCATTTCACATGCCACCAAATCTAGGTGAGCCACTTTTATTATATATATCTACAACCCAATTGGTTATTGGCACCTTGCTCGCTCAATATGACCTAATCCAAAAAGAAAAAGAAGCGTACAATCTCAGGCATACCCTAATTGCATATGAGCTCAACTATCCCTAAATAAACAAAGATTTTTTGGATGTTGTTTTCACCTTCCAAAAACTTTGCCATTATCTGTTGAATAACAAAACCAAGCTTATATCCAAGGTTGACCTGCTCAAGTACCTGTTGTCAAAAATAACCCTTACTGGTAGGATGGCTAATTGAATCATCCTAGTCAGTAAATTTGATATTGAGTATGTACACCAGAAGTCAATCAAAGGATAGGTGCTCACTGACCAGATGGCAAAAGCACCCTTACTTGGAATAGATCATGTGAGTTTATCCCTACCAGACACATCATTAATGTACATTGAATAATATTACATATGGAAAGTACACTTTGACGGACTCCTTTAATTTTCATGGTTCGGGGGTAGGTGTAGTACTAATCACTCCCACACGAGATCTCATACATCAAGCTTTCCGTCTTCGATTTCCATGCACAAATAACATTGTAGAATATGAAGTGCTCATCTTGGGATGAAGCTAGTTATAAAATGGAATATCCACCACCTTAAGGTTATTGGTGACTCACAAATTATCAATCAAGTCAAATACAAAGTCAACGATGAATACAAAGTCAAAGGATGACAAGCTCATCCCATATAAAAGTTGGTGGAAACTCTGAAATAATATTTTGTGCACATCACCTTTGAACAAATTCCAAGGGCACAAAATAGATCTATAGATGCAATAGCAACAGTGGATTCTATGCTTGTGGATTCCACCAGAGAACTAATGATATGGTTTTCCATTTTTTGTTGAAAATCTATGTCAACCTGCATATGACATGAGGAATTGTGCCTGGCATGTGAAGTTTTTGGTCCCTTTTCCCCATGGTATGTGGACATTTATTTAACTTACAAATGGTACCTTCCTACCTCAACATTTCCCATTAAAAAAAAAACCCTTATCCAGCAAAATAACATGTTATACCCTCCTAGGAGGAGTTATCTATCATCAAGGGCTATGATGGGAATCTTTTTATTGTCTTATTTAGTAGAGTCTATTCAAGCAACTATCAAGGAGGTACACATGAAGGATCTGTGGAGCCCATACAAATTGACATGGTTTAGAAAATAAACTTTGTTAATGGGTAGGCTATTACTGGCCTACTATGGAAACAAATTACTGCAATCGATGTCAAGAAGTTTGTTTTATGAAAAGTATAGCAACTTGATCCATGCATCATCACAATCCTTGTAGCACATCACTACACAACACCATGGACATTCTCTAAATGGGGATTCAGAATCTTATAGGGAATCTCACCCCTACTTCATTTGATGGTCATAAGCACATCATCATGGCCACTAAATACTTTACCAAATGGGTGGAGGGTTCCGTTGACATATGTTACTAATGCTCAGATATCAAATTTCATCATGAACTACACCTTATTTTGTTATGTCATTCCTTTTTGCCATTGTCTTTGATAACGGAAAATATTTTAAGAACAACAAGTGAAGATCTTTGTCAACTCTTTCAGATAAGATTAAAATGGTCCACCCCATATTACCCTCAAATAATGGGTAAGTTGAAGCCACTAACAAAACATTGTTCGAATCATGGAGAAGATGGTGAGTAAAACAGGTCGCAATTGGCACTTCCAAATTCATCCTAGCCTTATGGGATTACCAGGACTTCCATTGTATGCCTACAGGTGCAACCCCGTTACTCCCTTATATTTGGATTACTGAATATCATCCATTAGAAATCGAGATTCCCTTCTTTGAGAATATCTCTAAAATATTATCTAGATAATGAAGATGATTATAGAGTGGCTAGATTGCAGAATCTTGAGCTTCTTGATGAAAAATGCACATCCAGACATTGGATCAACCATCTCAAAGTGTATCAAAATAGAGTGTCATAATAGCTACAATAAAATGATTATACCTCGTTAGTTTGAGGTCAAAGATTTTTAATGAAAGAGAACCAATTCAACACTAAGAGGAATGAGAAAAGAAAGGAAATTTTGAACCTCACTGGTTATGGACCTTATACATTGGTGGCCAAATATTGGTTCAAAGGCATATAAGTTGGCTCATCCTGATGGAGATGAGTTTCTGCATAACCCATGAATGTCATGCACCTCAAATGGTTCTATTATCTTGAATCATGGCAAATGTAATCAAAAATTAACATTTAAAAAAAAAAAACAAAAAAAATACAGTAAATAAAAATAAATTCATCCAAATGTGAAAACCATGTAATTATGGAATTTTAGGATAGGTCCTTTATTGAAAGCTAGGTTTCTGGCACCTATGGGAGGATTCATTTTGTTCACAAGAATCTCATCTAGGGGGTGACCTTTACTTAGCTTCCTATCTAGTCTCACACCTACATTGAGTATTATTGTTGAACCTATACCTCTGTAAAAGCCTTGATTCAACTTGTTCTATTCTTGTATAATGGTGAAGGGATTTTCCTTTGTATATTTTCACCATCTCATTGGGAACCTTTCAGCATTCACTTTAGTTCTATAACGTACATAGTTTCCCTTGTATATTCCCATCTAAGCGCTAGGGCAAAACATTTCTAGAAAATCTTGTACATAGCATTCAAAAACCTATAAAATCCAAAACATTCAGAAATGTTAGAAAATCTAGAAAACATCCAAAAATTGAAAAACCCAAAATCATAAAAATCAAAAACTAAACTACAAAAAATATAAATTGAGTTTCACAAAACTCCCAAAAACATGATACAAAATCATCTTGTGATATTTTTACATCAACAAGCTTGTTTGCTTACTATATTTTTTTCCTGACATATTCTTGCATGTACATTGTTTGTATAGTGCATGTTTTACTTTCTTGAACATTTTGTATGAGTGTGTTTTTAAACATACCGTAATTGTTTGGTCTTGGTTAGGTTAGTTTATTTACTTTATCATATGGAGTGCATTTTTACATGCTATTTTTTCATATTTAATTCATTCCTGTAAGGTTGTTTACATGTGTATATTTGGTAGATTTGAACATTTACTTTGCTCGTATTGCATTGTTCATGTACATTTTGTTATGCAGAATCATCAAGATCTAATCTATATCATCACATCTAACATCATTATACATCATTAATAAATAAAATGTTTAAGTCTTCATTCATACATGTATGTGAAGCTAATCATCACATATTGTATCATTAATGGGGGCAGAGGGATACTCGAAATTCAAAATCTATTCCAATGGATAAAAATATCAAAAATCATCATGTGGTCAAAAGTCTAAAAGCATCACATGAGTATGATAACAAATGATTCCAATCATTTAAGGATATATCATAAAGTCAAAAAAATAGTGACATAGATAACGTTATATATGGAAAAGGCTCATGATAAATTTCAAAAACAATTGTTTATACAGATGTGTGGGGAAGAGTTTCAACCATCTAGGCTTAGAAATTTGTACCATTATAGGCAATCAAAATAGAGCCTTCATCAGGATTTGTATATTAAAATGGTAAAAATAAATTGATAAAAATTGAGCCTTCATAAGAGGTATTTGTATGGAGCAAGATATACATGTTGTAATAATCCTCTAATAGGAAAAGTATATCCATGACTGTGTTTCACTATTATTTCAAGAAGAATGGTTGAAATTTATTGAGACTTCTTATTCTTATATAATGTTAGTGGCGTATGACTGTCTTAAAGAAATAAAGGTTTAAATTGTCTTGATAATCATAGAATTCCTTACAAAATGTCATGTTTTCCTACTGATATGTGTTGCATTTTCAGGGAAAAGCTCTGACCATCCGAAACTACAGGTGCACAGAAGCAGATCCTTGTAATAGGAACTTACCAAAGGAAACATTTCATTAAGGTATGATAAAGATTATCAAATACATGGATCATGAAGAGCTATAAGAATAGATCTGTCAATTAAATGTAATCCCCTACTGGGTTGTTCTAAACCCTCAGCCTAGGGTTTCATACAAAGTTTGGTGTATCTCATTCTTATCTGACTTAGAAGCTAATAATGGTAACATGTCATGACCCTAAATAGAACTAGCCTTGTACATCACGTTGTAAGTGGTTTTAGACTTATTGTGCAATGTTTTGGATCTTCATGATATTTGTAGGGAAAGTCATGCCAATTTCGCTAAATCTAGACCATCTCCTGAGTCTAATGTGGGCTTGTGAACTACATATGTGGAACTCCTTAAATAATTAGATTCTAAAACTCTGCCCTGGCACTGATTCAATAAAATGTCAAAAAGCTATAAAAAATTGTTAATAATTAGAAATGTTGTTTTTTCATGTAGAAGTTACACCTAGATGACCTAAAATATCCCTATAAGATCCTCCATAAAATAGGGTACTAGATCGAGAAGGAAGATCTTGATGAAACAATGTTTGGTGAATTGGTTGTTATCAGGATATGTATAAAGGAACTGTAACAAGTTAGTTTGCTTCACTTATCCACTTTTGAACTTCAATGGTTTAATCAAGTATTTAACCACTTATTATATGATTGCTTTTATGAGAATGCTCTTGTAATTGGCATTATACCCTATCTATCAAGCAATTTGTCACGATAGATTCATGTATGAATAGTATATATACTAAAACTTGTTTGGAAGGGTAACCAATTTCTAATAGGGTAAGTGCAATTAAGTTGTGGACTTCTCAAAATGAACTCATAGGTACACATAGTCATATTGAAAAACATAAAATGTGTAAATCTCAACTTGTAGGGATTATTAACAATACGCGCACTCAAAATTAGAAAAAATTATATAAATATGGGTGTAGATAGAATCTAGTTTCTGAACATCAAGGTTAAGATACTATTTTTTTAAAAAATGGACAATTTTAGCTATATTAAACACTAAAATTATATGACTTGGTTTTTTTTTAAAAAAAGTTATAAGATTGTAGTTAGTTTAAGCCCTCAAGATTTGGATGACCAAATCTTGTTTTTTTTCATTCCTTTGGTGAAAGTTAGATGTTTTGTCTATCTTGGGATGGATTTTATTTTGTATTTTTTTGCAATATTTTTTTTATGATTTTTTTCCGAAAAGTGGTCTGAAACATATAGTTTAGAAAAAGAGCAATACTTATTGAAATTAAGCCCGCCATAACTATATCAAAAAATATCAAAATCAAATTTTTTTTAACGTGTATAAAATTTTTCCATGCTTGGGATGGTATAGAAGTTTTATCACATTTTGATAAGTGAAACAAAAGTTGCAGTCTTAAACGTAGACATGAACATTCAGTGGGAAAAAATGTCTTAAAGACCTATTGTTAGAAATGAAAAAATTATAAAATGATATTTATCTTATTCTATTCACTTTAAAATCAATATTTCTACGAAGCTAATAGTCTCCCCTACGCGATTACCATTTTTGGCAGGCATAGTTTTAAGTTTTTAGCATGGTTCAAAATGGAAGACAAATTTGAGGTTTTTTGACCTTAAACACATAGTATAATGACCTCTCCATAGCTATTGGTTGGGGAAAAAAAAAGATTTAAAAGGAGGTCAGATTTGAGATACAAAAAAACCGCGATCAAATTTTATAAACCACGATATGAAGAGAGAGGCAATAAATCCTTAAATGTTTAAATCTGATCATTTCTTTTATGTGTGATACAGGTGATAAAGGTGAATGATTTAGAATCCTAATTTACCATGTGATTTTTAAAGTCTGACCTTACTGTAGAGAAAAATTACTCAATAAAATTTGTCACTTTTTTGCAGAAAGAAGTTTTTTCTTATGCTATCTAGAAGAAAAAAACATCAAGGAGACAAGAAACAAAGTTCAAAAAATTTATTCTTAAGTAAAAAACATTGTGTTTGAATTAGCGAGAATGTAAATTTCAAGATGATGAGCGAATGCGAAAAAACTTCATGAATCAAGAAGAGGTTCATCTTCAAGCCCCTACTATTCTTAAGAAATGAGGAACCATGAGTAATGTTTCTACTGGCAATGTTGAAGATGAATTAAATAATCATGATGAAGATGTTTTTACTGTCAATGTTGAAGATGAATTAAATACTCGTGATGTAGCTGATGTTGAAATTGAAGGAGACAATGAAAATGTGAATAAGGAAATTCAAGTTGAAACTGTAGACAAGTAAAATTTGACAAAAACACCTCCTAGGATTTTACGTAAGAGACCTAATTATTTTATTGAAATTGATGAGAATATTTTGAAACCAATGTCTGACAAACTTTCTGAATGGAAAATCAGAAGAAAAGCCACTAAAATTTGGGATAATCATTTTAAAATTTTAAATGATTCCCAAAGATGTCAATTGTTGGTTAGTTTGATGAAATTGAATAAAATGAGACCTACATTAAACACCTTAGGATTGACAACATCTAATATACGTGGTCAAACCTCTACAATTGTTGAAAACCTTCATGATGCATATCACATTGTTGGTGTCAAGAGACGCACAAGGGATAGTAATGTTGTGTGTCGTGTACTTGTTACTAGTGTTGTAAATGAGTAAACAAAAAAATAACGTTTGATTAAGCAAACAAGTCAAATGTGGAAAGTTAATTGAAAAACTCTAATGAAAGCAATTGAAAGACGTAATATCCTTCAATCACTCAATAACACTATTTTTTGGGCATTTTTTGCTAGAGTATCACATAAAAATAAAGATATATCTGATGCTATAAGAGAAGTTTTTATTCAATTTTGGCATGATAACACTAGAGTTTCACCTAATACAAGAGATGTTGTAAAACGGAGAGTTGGTTCTACTAATCGTGAACCACATCCAAAGCATTTCTTAGATATGACTCAAACTCAATTTTTTCATAAGTTTGAACAAGAGCATCTGAGAAATTAAAATTAGTCAACATTTTTTTGAAATGTTGAAACCATTCTATGTGAAAATCAACCACGCTTGCACCACTTGTTGTTGTAGGAAACATGTTGAATTTGCGATGCATTATGCTAATTTTTTACGTATTCGTTCTAATTTTCATTCTGAAACTATGTTATTGGAATGTGGTGTTCAAGTTCCACCAATATCTTCCAGGGATTTCATTCCTACAATATTTTTTGAAAGAGAAGTTGGACAATTTTTTATAGTCAGGATTGTTTAGATGGAAGTTGTGGTACATGCGGCGGATTACCTAAATTGGAAATTTGTATCCATGAAGAAAGAAGGTGTAATAGGACATAATTTAGTTGAGTTTGATAAATATAAATCAATACCATACCAATTGAAAGATGGAAAGGAGTCTAAACGGTGTGAGCTAGTTACATAACATATGTCTGTTTTTCAATTTATGAGAAAATTTAAGGATGAAATTGTTTATGAGTATGTTAGGCATACACACAGAGCTCGATGGTTAGATGAACAATTCAAGATATGCAAAGACACATTTCCTATTGGTACTATTATTTTAGTGGTCAATTTTACAGAGAATTACACGTTGCAACCACAAATGGAGGTTCAATCACAATATTACAACTCAGTACAAGTTGTCATTTTTGTGCATATAACATTTATACATTCTCCTGATAGTACAAAGAATGATCAAATTTTTTTAAGAGAGTACCACTTTTATATCAGTGATGATCATACTCATTCTACTGAATTTGTGCAAGGGTGTTTCTAGTTATTTTATGGAAACTTATCTGATAGGGACATCCACTTCAATCAACATTATATATGGTCAGATAATTGCACGTTTCAGTTTAAGAATGCACGAATGTTTAATTGGATGAGCATGATGCATGTCAAGATGGGTGTGAAACATATTTAGAGTTTCACTGAGGTTGGACATGAAAAAAAAGAGCATGACAGTGTAGGGGCATGTGTGAAAAAAGCTTTTGCAAGAGAAGAGTTGAAGTACAAAGATGGTGCTAAATTGAAAGATGAAAAGAGCATAGTGGAATGGTGTATTGACAACATGGCCCGAGGTTCTCAAGAAAATTCCACAGTTCGTAGATATTTTTGGTTGATAGAGGAACAAAAAAATTGCTAACTACAAGGATTGTATGACACTCATAGGGTTTAGTGATATGCACTCATTTTGTAGCTCAGATGTTACTTCGTGGGCCACATGGATAAGAAAGTTTACGTGTTTTTGTGCATCTTGTATAAAAATTTTCACTGCTGAGTGTGATTCACAAGAATGGGTGGATGGATGGATTTGTAGGCCTCTAACTCTGCTTCCCAGTTATCAACCTCCACAGGCATTACAACTTGTTTCTCTAGATGAAGTTGCAACATCCAAGGACTTTGATGACATTTTGATTTTGGTGCGACAAGGTAAATGGTTATTTACAATTTTTGTATTGAGTTATGTCCATTGAAATTAATATGTAATTTAAATTTGAGTTGAAACCTTTGTTTTTTTTTAGGACATGTGTTTGCAGTTATTGTGACAGAAGACAATGAAGAAGGAACAAACTATTTCTTATGTCATTGCATCGAGGAAAGAAAGAAGTTGACTTCTCCTGTTATAGATGGCAAAGATATTGAGTACCCTACAGGGTCAGTGGTAGTTACTAGAACTTGGCTTCAATGGTATCCATTAAAAAATTCCTCTATTTGGGTGTTTGAAGACTTTGAGACACACAGGAAAATACTCTTATATTCACATATAGTTCTAGCAACAAATATTCAACTACATAGATATCAAGAAAGGCCTAATAGCAAGATTTTTTGGAAGGTTTGAGAGTTTGATCATGAAGCAATCATGTTCGTTATTCAGAGTATACCCGATCTTTATGGTTCATTGGAATGAATTTATATGTTTATCTCGTATATATAATTTATTTGAAGTGTTTAAATTTGTCAACTAGAGTAAAGTTCATATATTTTATAAAAGTTGTGTATTTTATATATATCCAGTATGGTTTTGATTCAACTTAAAAAAAATTACTAACACTTTTATGTAGGTTAAAAGTGATAGAAAAGCTTCCACCTTCACGTCTTGATGGTTCATCGGAATGAATTTACATGCTCGTTTGGTATATATAATTTCTTTGAAGTGTTTACATTTTTCAACTAGATCATTCAAGTTCATATATTTTATTAAATTTGTGTATTTTGTATATATCTAGTATGGTTTTGATTCAACTTAAATTTCTTTGACTAACACTTTTATACAAGTTAGTGGTGCTAGAAAAGCTTCCACTTTCACGTCCTAATGGTTTCTTGGAATGAATGTACATGCTCATCTGGTATATATAATTTCTTTTAATTGTTTAAATTTATCAACTAAATTTAAGTTCATATATTTTATTAAGTTTGTGTATTTTGTATATATCTAGTATGGTTTTGATTGAACTTAAATTTATTTGACTAACACTTTTATGTAGGTTAGTGGTGACAAAAAAATTTCCACCTTCACGTGGTTGTCACTATTAGTAGAGAATTTTATCTTCTCAAAATTAAGATAAGTTTTCATTATTTTACAAGAAAAGAGAAGCAACTAACAATGGTTTATGTTCTTGTGGAGGGGGTTCTTGGCTCTAGAGGAGGTAGCCCAAAAGAACCGAGAGTGTAGGGAACCAAAATGACACCTCCCCAAGCATTTACCAGGCCATCCCTATGCATGTGCACAGTCGGTTAGGTTTCACGAGCATCTATTTGTAAAATATAGCATTTGAGAGCCTTATACTTACTTAAACTGCACTATTTAGCGCATTTGTAAACAATAGGAAAACGAGAGCACTAATTGGAGACTGAAAAAACTAAGATATACTATTATAACTGGTCCCTACATGAAGGTGTAGGATCTAACAAGACATCTCTAGGTGCCACAAAGACTGAGTAATCAATTATCAAAGTTATATGGTTTTTTGATCTCAGGGCTCTTAAGGGACTACGCCCGAACGAAGTATTTTGGAAGCAATGACATTTTCCCACACCAAAACAACACATCCTCTAGTGTTTACCTAAATACATAAATGTGTTGGCGTAGTTGTTTCGGTCCCATGAGCTTCCATTTTCAAAATATAAGGTTTGACAACCTTACACTAACTCAAACTGCACTATTTGGCACGTTTACAAACAATATGACAACAAGAGCACTGACTGGAGATGGAAAACCTTAGTATATTGTAGAGGGTCCCTACATGGAGGTGTAGGATCTGAAGAGATGTCTCTAGGTGCCACGGAGACTGAGTAATCACTCGTCAAAGTTATATGGTTTTTTAGTCTCATGGCTCTTAAGAAACTACGCCCGAACGAAGTAGCCCAAAAGAAATGACATTTTCCCACACTGAAAATATGCCTCTTCTAGAAATTATCTAAACACTCGGATGTGTTGGCACAGTTGATTTGGTCTCAAGAGCTTCTGTTTGCAAAATATAGCGTTTGACAGCTACACTAGCTCAAACTGCACTATTTAACGTGTTTGAAAAGAATATGGCAGCGAGAGCACCAATTTGAGACGGAAAAAATCGAGACAGGATATTATAGAGGGTCCCTATGCAAAGGTGTAAGATCTAACGAGATGTCTCTAAGTGCCACGGAGACCGAGTAATCACCTGTCAAAGTTGTACAATTTTTAGGTCTCGGGGCTTTTAAGGGACTACGCCTGAACAAAGTAGCTTGGAAGCAACGACATTGTCCCACACCAAAATGATGTCTCTCCTAGCATTTACCTAGCCACCTAGACATGTGTTGGTGTGGGACGTTCAGTGCCACGACCCACTATTTGCAAAATATAGTGTTTGACAGCCTTACACTGGCTCAAACTACATTATTTGGCACATTTACAAACAATAAGGCAGTGAGAGCACTGATTGGAGATGGAAAAAACCGAGACAGGTTATTGTAGAGAGTACCTATGCTAAAGTGTAAGATCTAATGAAGCATATTTAGGTGCCATGGAGACCTAATAATCACACGTCGAAGTCTTACGGTTTTTTAGTGTTAGTGCTCTTAAGGGACTATGCCCGAAAAAAGTAGCCCAGAAGCAAAAAAATTGTCCCTCACCAAAACGATGTCTCCCGTAGAGTTTATCTGGCCACCCAAATGTGTTGGCATGGTCCATTTTGTGCCATGACCCACTGTTTTCAAAATATAGTGTTTGACAGCCTTACACTGGCTCAAACTGCACTATTTGGCACGTTTACAAATAATAGGGCAGTGAGAGCACTGATTGGAGATGGAAAAAACTGAGATAAGGTATTATAGAGGGTCCCTACGCTGAGGTGTAAGATCTGACAAGACATCTCTTAGGTGCCATGGAGACCGAGTAATCACCCATCGAAGTTGTACGATTTTTTGGTCTCAGGGATCTTAAGGGACTACACCCGAACGAAGTATCCCAAAAACAAAAACATTATCCCGCAGCAAAACAATACCTCTCCTAGAATTTACCTAGCCACCCAGATGTTTTGACATGGTGCATTTGGTTTTATGACCCACTGGTTGCAAAATATAGCATTTGACAACCTTACACTAGCTCAAACTGCACTATTTAGCGTGTTTACAAACAATATGATAGCGAGAGCACCGATTGGAGGTGGAAAAAACCAAGATAATCTATTTTAAAGTGTGCCTACATAGAGGTTTAGGATCTGACAAGATGTCTCTAGGTGCCACAGAGACCAAGTAGTCACCCATCAATGTTATATGGTTTTTTGGTCTCAGGGCTCTTAAGACGCCCGAATGAAGTAGCCCGGAAGCAACAACATTATCCCACACCAAAACCACACCTCTCTTAGAATTTACCTGGCCACCTATACATGTTGGCATGGTGCGTTCAGTGCCATAGCCCACCATTTGTGAAATATAGCGTTTGACAGCCTTACACTGGCTCAAACTGCACTATTTGGTGTGTTTGCAAACAATAGGGAAACGAGAGCACCGATTGGAGACAGAAAAACTAAGAATATTTTAGAGGGTCCCTACATGGAGGTTTAGGATCTAACGAGACATCTCTAGGTGCCATGGAGACCGAGTAATCACCCGTCAAAGTTATATGGTTTTTTGGTTTCAGGGCTCTTAAGGGACAATGCCCGAACGAAGTAGCCCAAAAGCAACGACATTGCCCCGCACCGAAATGAACCCTCCTATAGCATTCATCTAGCCACTAGAACATGTTAGCACCATCATTTCAGTGCCACAACGTTCTGAGGCATGAATTCTCACTACTCAACTTTGTTCATTTCCTAGGACTACCTAGAAAAGGTAGTTTGCAAACAATTATGCCACGAAGGCTCAAGGAATGCCACGACCCTGAATTCTTGGGTACGATTAGAGGCCTCCTTTGTTCAAGTTTTGGCTCAGATGGTTCTTGATTTGGATGAGCAAGCACCAAGTTGTGATCATCATAAGTTTCCACTGAAAACATGAATTGGGATGAATAGGGAAGGGGTTCTTGGCTCCGAATCGGGTGGTCTGACTCCAAACTGGGCCTCCCTAGAGCCCACCATAGCACTTGAAGGCATATACCCCCCAAATGGATGTGTTGGAAGTGAAAGTTTACTCCCATGACGATGTCTGGGGCATGACTTCTCACTACTCGGCTCACATCAACGAGATTGTAACAAGGTAAACACATTACCATGTAAATACTCTAATGATTGTTTGATCTCTTTTTAAAGCATGTAAATACACAATAGAGTGTTAAGAATATTTTTTGCATATCTTGTGCCAACTAAACTACAATTTTTATGTATTTTTTAAACAAGTGAATTCAAATTAGGACCTTATTGTTACACACATCAATAACACTTAATTTGGACTAATACTTAACAAATAAATTGTAAGTACACTAAAAACATATAAAATGACTTGTAATAAATCCCTCAAGACCATTTTTAATTTTGTACATTTTGTCCCACTTTGGAGTGTGTTAACCACGTACTTAAAATAAAAAAATTGATATAACTCCACAATTGAATCTCTTGAACAAAAAATGATCTTGCACCCAAGAACCTTCAAAACCATTATATAACATAATATCATATATCATATATCATATATCATATGGATAATGGTCACATAATCGAGGCCATCAAATCAAATCAAACATAGAAGTAATATGGTTATGAAAACAAACATAGAAGTATATATCATGTGTAATGAAATCAAATCAAACATAGAAGTAATATGGTTATGAAAACCAACATGGATATAATGTATCAAACTAAGTGTGCCACGTCTCTGAAAATATAAGAATAATGTATCAAACTAAGTGTGCCATACATATAGGACCACATGTGGTCACATAAGGCTGTATACATGGACTATGAAGAATCATGAACTAGGACCAGATGACATATATATCTATACATGGGTCCTATGAATCTAATCATGAAACATCTTCCCTCTCTTTTCCCTGCTAGAAGAAGCATGTCCACAACCTGTGGATGTAGTGGAGGGAGATGCCACTACGTATTTCATCCATGTGGTCCTAGGCATCTCTAAGTTGGCCTACAACCTAGCCTGCACATTCATAAACATCAAGTTTTTAACACCCAAATTTTTAAAATACATTCAAAATTTAGAAACTTAGAATTTTTAATGCATGTGAAATCTTACCGCAATCTCATAATCCCTATCAATTTGTCATCGACGTGTTGCAGGGTCAATGGTAGACTCACGAGGGGTAGGCTACATACAAATAAATAGTTCAAATTAAATATTTCATGTACAATTTGATATTGTAGATAAGTAGTAAGAAAACATTCATCCAAAATTTAACAAATTTGAAAAATTGTACCTGAGTTAGTGGATCTGCAGACGCTATGGCAACATCTACAGCAACCTCCATAGTCTGCATATAGGGAGGAGTCTCTCTGGCAGTCATAAGCTGTACAAAAAACATGTAGATCAACATTAATTGAAAACTATAGCAATGAGTATTAGCATGAGAAGAGGACTAGTAGCAATAAGGCCTAAAATAGAGAGTTATGTAAGATTGCAAGTGTATGACTGAACCAATAGTCTAAACACCTTATGATAAAGTAGAGAAGGATAATTAGTCCTATTTATTTTCATAATCTCTCTTGACTGTTAATATGGAAAGGTCCTACAGGTGATGTAGATCACAGTCATAATTTTTATGTGTCTTGAAATTGCATAATTTGGTTTTTAGAGAAAATTGTAGGCTCTCGGGCTCTATCTAGGGATTTGTGTAACTTTTGATTGTATGGGTGAATCTTGCTAGAAATTTCAAATTATCTCTGTTTGTGCATGAATTAGAAGACCCCAAGATTTCATGGTGATTGATACAATGTAGTGAAAGTTATCTTTAACAGTTATTTTGAGCAACCTGGTAAAAGTACAGTGTACAGAAATGAAGGAAAAAGTCAGGATTCTCACTATAATTTGATAAATCATGATATTAGACTAGGTATGAAGGTGATATCAGGTATGAATGAGATGTTTGAATGATCTTATGGGTGTAGGAATAAATAAAATTCCATCAGTTGAATGAAATATGACTGTACATGACAATATTAAGTCACAAAAAGGGTTATTAGAAAGTTGAGTTGGAAAATTTAGCTATAGAACAACACATGAAGGATCATGGACACTTGAATCATGATGAGAAAGGTCTTTTGAAAATTTGGTATGCCCTGGAAACCTTCTAATTCCATTGAAGACCTTGAATTGGGCATTTAAGAACCTTGAGATACCTAGGGGCAAAATTACAAGAATACATAATTGAAGTTCATTGCTTGAGTATTCATCAGGGAGTCTAAAGGTTTAAATTTGATGTCTTGAACACCTTAACTAGGTGGAGGAGGTCTTGTGACTGCATATGAAGAAGGAATCCATTGTGAAGAGAGGTATGTTTGCTAAGAACCTCATAAGTGGACTTTATAGCTGGAAACAGTCCTTCATGTGAATGTAGGAGACTTGTACATCTATTAGACATTGGCTCAGTGATCACAAAGTGATCACCCTAGATCAGTTTCTCTACTAAGAAAAAATCCCTTCTAGTTGTTATGAGCATGTATTAGGTCTCAGTGGACCTCAAGGTGTTTGGAGCATACAAATGGTTCTATTGAACCTCAAAAGGTAGATCCTTTAGGCAGGGGTAGGTATAGGCTGGTTATTTGGGAAAGTTTAAGCTCTTTGATATTGTGAAACAACCATTGTGAATAGTAAACCTTTAAAGAAAAATATTTAAATTTCAAGTTCAAACATAACCCCGACATTAATAGTCAAGAATTAATTCATTAAATATGTGGAATGTATTTGGTATGTAGAACTTGGTTCTAGGCCTCACCAAGCTATATCCATTGTACATGAGAATGCAAATATAGAGAAACTTGATGAATAACAGATATAATATGAGATTGGGTGTATAGAATTGCATAGGGAGTATTGGTGATAAACATGAACCAAGGGACCCATGATATATTTAGAAGTGTAGGTAACTTATCCCATATTGTCATCTATTTGTTGTTTAGAGAGAAGAGGGTTGATAAAGAATGCATAGAACTAACAATGTTGGCAAGGTCAGTTATGCATACATCCTAAGAAGCTAAAAGAGATCCTCAGAGGCAAGGGATGATGGAGAAATCATTAGAGATGGAGTGCTCTAGAAACATGTCTAGCATAGAGGTAAGTGTCCATGATCATGATAAAAGGAGAGTTTGTATATCTAGGAGAGTGTTTACTTAACCCTTGCATCATAAGAGCTTAATGTTATGATCAAATTGTACTGGCTAGAGTTATGGGATTGCAAACTACTAGAGAATTCCACAATTAGAAACAAAATGTAAAGAGAAACTAACCTGCATAAAAGTCATGTGAGGCATGCCAGTAGCCTCAGTGCCCAGAGCAGATGATGACCCTCCAGGCTCCTGCATATAAAAGACAAACATATTAATATGTACATGTACACGTGAAACACTATACATGAACATTAATGTGTATTTAATAATAAATGTGCAATCAAATGAACTTTGAAATGTAAGTAACTTGAAACTTATGTCTGTAACATGCCCAGCTGCAGTAGCTAGCATGTCGATGTCGGATGTGTCCTTCACCGGCTCTTGTTGTTTAAAATAAAAAAATATTAGTTTTTACATGTATGTATGACGTAATCAAATACATATATATTAAAATCTCAAATGAAATAAACTATTGTATATATATTATATTTATTTGACATTTACCTTGTGAAAGACCAAGATCATTTGCACCAGTTCCAAAAACATCTGCCATCATCTCATCTAGAGAAAAGAAATCATGTGATCCAACAAATGATGTCTCGCCACAGTGCATATGACACCACATGATCCGCAGTGGTGTTGTGCACTAGAATTGGTGCATCCACCAACATCACCAGATGCAATCTGGCTACTATGTTGGGTCATAGTGTCAGTGAGCTCCCTCAATGCATGTAGTGTGTCAATCTCCACAACCTCCTTCACTGTAGGAGGGATAACTGAAGGTAGTGGGGGTTTTGGGGCATGGGGGATCCTAGGTTGACCAATGCGTGCACCTGGTCTACTCTGTGCAGAGCCACCTCCTCACCCATAAAACTCAGAAAAGTCAAAATAATTTGGGACCTCATTAAGCACAAACTCGCAATATAATTTCTTCAAAAAATAGAGAGGAACCTCATTGTTGTTGCATGGTGGATAATCAAAAACCATCCACCATCGGTCCCAAAAATTGTTCTTGATTTGGTCATCATGGCACCAATGGATTGGGAACCATTTACAAGTAGTCACGGGGGGCATTGGTTCTCAGGTCAGTAAATAATGCACAAATGTGGTCTTTTGCAATTTTTTTGTCTTTTATGGCCGCATGGGATAATTTATTTGCATACCACCACCTACAATCAGCTCTAAAGGTATTCCATCTGTCTATTTGGTTGGTTGTGGAGTTGACTTCACCAATCAATGTTTGCAATGTGTTGGCTAAAGTCATGCGGGATGGATTTGTGGCATGATTTTGTCTTATTGTCTGAATAAGGTTCTCAATGGCAATTTTATTTTGTCAGATTCTTCCAACGATATCAGCTTGTGTTCCTGCTGGTTCTGTGGGGACAAAAGGAGCCACAGGAGGTGGATCTACATTTGGAGGAGGGTTTTGAGGAATGTTTGGAGGGTTTTGAGGAATATTTGGATGGTTTGGAGGATTACGAGCTTGCCGAACAACTGAAAAAACAAAGAAATTGTATACATAAACAAAAAATTGAAAAACCCATGAAAATCACAAAAAACCTAAAATGCAAGAAATTTGATCAAAATCGAGGGCTTACCTCTTAGTCTTGGTGGCATCGTTGAAAATTTCGTGATCCAAAAGTCTGAAGAGTAATTTTTAGGGGGTATTCAAAGTGTGAGTGCCAACAGTGGAGGAGAAATCACAGTTCATAGGGGAAAATGGGGGAAAATGAGGGGTCGCGGGTCTGTTATTTTTGTCTCAGAGGACCGTGATGTGAGCTATAAACTACATGGTTGATCATAGTTTATAAACTATGATCACGGTTTTAGGTTCAGAAATTCCCAAACCTAAGAAAACAACCCGCGACCAGTTTTTGATCGTGGTATGTGAATTTCAGGTTTTCATGTCCAGTAATGGTAGGTATCCCCCATGTTAGCATGGATATCATCTCCAAGAGGGACCCATCCCATCACTGATGGATCATCTGGAGCCCAAACTAGTAGAACACCTTATGGTGGCGAATGGTTATGTGATCCTATGCCCTATCTCCCATAGGGCCCATGGTATTATCACTATGGTATGTTAGATGTAAATACCAATATAGATGTGCCCATCATGCACTAGACCCAGTAGTATCTCTCACCTCCTAGCAATCCTCGTATAACACCAATGAGGCTGAGTGGAAAAGAAGTATTGGTCTTATCAGTAAGAAAAAACCACTGATAAGAGCCATCAAGTACACAAGCATGTGGTGTAGACTGGGATATGCAATGCAGTGATGCAAGTGCACTATCATACCTCAATGAGGTATAACAACACATCCAAAAACCTCAATAAGGAAATTCTGTAATCAACAACATCATAACTGATATACTTAATCAACTTCCCAACGATTGGAACATACAATATACACCAGACGTCCTCTAAGAGTCATGGTCATCTCTCCAGTAGGGATCTAGAATCACTAGAATCTCACTATGTGCTACCTCTCAGCCAAGGCTATGAGTAGGCCATGGTCTAAGGTAATATAGGGCATCAGTGCCATGTGAGATAACCCTGTGACCTCTAACAGGATGTCCATATCATCATCATCTGTAGCTGACAGAAGCTCACCTCTAGGGTATTAAGATGCTTGTATCACTCTCTCAGTCTGTAACGATGGCAGTCATCTCTGCAAAATAACACACACTTGTTAGGAAATTTCTTCTATCTATTTCTTCTAGCATTATTCTTAAATGTAAATAACTAATTTTTCATCCACATTATCCTATTCATCAACAAACATTCTTCTAAAGACCTATTGTTTTTCTTCTAAGTTTTAAATTTTCCTTTATTCAGTGCCTTGTTGGCCATTTTGGGCATGTGCATGTGCTTTCTATAATATGCACGCTTTTATCCCATGTATGTGTTTTCTATGGAACCTACATGCTCATGTTTTCATGTGCACATGTAACCTAGCTCCCCCACCCTCCTCACACGTGCATGCACACCCTGGATAGGATGCACATAACTTTTTATGTGTGCACCTGAGCGCATACATTTTCCCACCCCTATGTGCACATGACTGTTTTTATTGTACTTGCACATGCACACACACATTTTTGATATATGTGCACATGTGTGCACATACATTTTGGATTCCTACCTGTGCCCGTGGACACTTGCACACCCCTACGGCGTGCGCACACATTCACAACTTCCTAATTAACCTAATTAATGCAATTTAATGCTAAAATTGACAAAGAGGGATGGGGTAATTCATGAAGGTTCCATCATCCTCATCCCATATGTACTCTCAAATGGTGTCAACATGCCTCCTACAGTTCTGCACTCTCACCATCTCGCTCGTCAAAGCTCACGGTGTCTCACATGTAAAAATTGGTAGGGTGTTGGTAACAAATTAACTATCATGCGATGATTTACCCCCCTAGAGGGGTATATTTAGTTGTTTTAACCCACCGTGCTTACCTCAATGGAATGTTTGGACACCATGGTCATTCTAACTTTTTCTTCTACCCGATGTGATAATTATTTTTATTAAATAATTATTTTTTACTCATTTTTCTCATACGCTGGGGCATATTTTTGCTACCTAGCAGCCTGTTTTCTTCTCCCTGGGGAATTTTTATTTCTTTCAGGTGATCTTCTATCCTCTCATTTCTTCTAAAAATTGAAAATCACTAAAAATTTACAAAAAATCAAAATTTTCAAAAAAATTAAAAAATCAATAAAAAAATTCCTAAAAATTGTAAAAATTCAAAAATTTACAAAAATTGGTAAAAATCTCGTATGTGGCTGAAATTTGTGTCACACACATGGTATTCATCCCATATCTTGCTGGAATTTTCACATGTTCTCAAACCAAATGAATCATGGATCACCTAGATCTACAACCATTTACAAAGCTAGATTGCTTGCTTCGTCTATACTCTAGGGCACATCGAGTTTCTTGGTACTGTTTCGTAGCACACAAAGCTTTATCATTGGACCCCACATCCTTCATCAATTTCCCTCACATGTATCCTTGCTTGGGGCATCATTTTTAACCCTTTTCATTAATCACAAACATTTGGGGATCTTCAGCTTGATAACAAAACATTTGTGTAACCATCTTGACCGTTGTTGGCTTGAGTATGTGTGTTTGTACTTGTTTCCCTGTTAAATGAGCTTGTTTACTTCTCGTATTGCATTACATTTTGTATGTTGCATTGAGTTTGTGTTTTTAGCAATGGGAAATTGTTCGTATTATGGATTTTCATGTCATTTCTACACTTTTTTCATATGCTTATATTTTTAATAAGGACCGATGACGAAGATCACTGATAATATGATGACACAAAATTTGTTTCAATACACTGGATGAAAGCTATTCTTTTCTCTCATCTTCATTTTTCTTCTATATCATTCTCTTATCAATGTTATTCTTCTAATTCACTTGGGGCATTTTTCCCCTCCTCATTCTTTTTCCATTTCCTTCATCTTTTTCGATCATCGATCAACCTCTTTCATCACCCCATCGACACTTGAGGGGGCATCCTTCACTCCACTAATTTTTCTTCTATCTCTTCAAAATTCACGTGTTTGTACTTGTCTACTATCTTTGAAGTGAATTCACTTACGCCACCCCAAAGAGGGGAAAATGTAGACACCTATAATTTGGATCGAGTAATTTAAATACTTAAATTGCACTAATTATCCCCTTTCCTACAAATTGATGACATATCGTCAATAACACACCTTTTCTCTTCTATCACCATTAATTAATTACATTACACTAATTAATTAACTCATATATCACTCAAAAATGCCGATTAATGACCTTCTGTTAATTAGTATCCCTTTCTATCTAGATTAATTAATTATTCTTAATTAATTAACTCTCTCTTCTATTTAATCAATAAATTCATCATTTATTGGATTAAAATCCTCTCATAACCTAGATCATGCTAAATTTTTCTCTAAAATATTCTATAAGCTTACACCTACCTATTAATTAATCACCCTTGATTAATTAAGACCCCCCCTCAACTCCCATGAGTCACTAATGACTTATTAATCTCTTCTAAATCAATATTACTTTACCTAAAGCAACCTTATCCATAACTAACCTAGCTTTTCTATTATCCCACATACAATAGGATGCAAATATTCTTCAAACCAAAGGGTTATATAAAGAACCCTCCTCCTACCTTTCTTCTTACACCTTTGCATGCATATAACATAAACTATAAGCATTTTCATCTTTGAGCATCCTCTATTAGTGTTGGATTAGGTATCTTCATCTTGCATTCATCCATCCAAGATTTTGAGTCATATGGAGATAATCAAGATGGTATTGTAGCCATGTCTTGATGAGATTCCATTTTCAAACCCTTGGGATCAAGAAAACAAACATTTTTTGATTGCTAAAGATCTACATAGGTCCATTTCTAGTTTATCTTTCAAAGAGTAGAGATAATGCTTAACATGTTAGTTTGATTTCCTTCAAATTTCTAATGCATTTTGTTGATATTTAGTCTCTTTAAGCTCTTAACATGATGATCATAGGTTTAGTTATATATTGTTTTGGAACTATTAGGTGTTAGTTTCAATTCTCTTAGCTCTTTGTACTTGATTTTCTTGTGACATTGCAAGAGATGTTCCATGTATGAAACCCACTTTTCGTGGTCCATCTTGTATTCCTAGTTGACTGTTATCTTTTCTTTTATTACATGTTAGCTTTTATACTAACACCTGTTACTAGCCTATTGTGTTTACATGTGCCTTGATTTTGACCATGCACATCCACTACCCCCTATAGATATCCACTTAAAATTAGTATCAGGTCCTCTCCTTTGTACTGCATTCTCCTAAAATTGTCACATGCACCCTAAATGAGGGTGGCATCTATTGTGTGAACAAATCACCCCTACAACATCTCAAAGCTACAATACATCACATCACAGTACATAATCAACATTGAAAAAAAAGTTAAAGACTAGCTTAGAATCCAACTTGGGCCCAAAACACAAAGCAAATACTAACGCCCAGTATTGGACAATAGCATAGGAGCTTGTGTCCCCCTCCTTGGTGCTTGTGTCTTGGGAAAAAATAGTCAATTTCTCATTACAACACACTTTACAGAAGTCTTCATATCATTTCTCTAGTAGCAAGCACATTCCTCTAGTTACAGAATACATTCTATTGGTTACAATTGGAACAATTCAAAACAATTTTGAACGATCAAAATAATTCAGAACAGTCGAAACAAATCAGGGACATACCATCTACAGTGGTGCTTAATCAGGAAGCGTCATGGAAGGAGATAATAATATATCTCTCTCCCCAACACTCTTCTCTTGGCATGAGATCACCCAAAAAAATTCTCTCGGTGTCAGATAGCCCCAAAAAATTTCTCTTTGCATGAGACTGCCAAAAAATCTCACCATCAACATTTAAAATCAGTAACTCAAAGTAAACATGACAATTCTCGATCTCATACTTTGTCATACATCCAATGCATACTTTCCTTTACACACTCTTTACATATTTATACACATATTTTCTCTTATCATATCCAGGTTACACTAAATAAACTAAGTCAACCTCTCTCTCTCTCTCTTCCTGGGTAATTTTGATAACATGCATCAGAATATTCAAGTCCCAGGCAAATTAATTGATTCAGAGCAAACATCATGTTTCTGAGGTTCTCTCAGATATTTTTCTAACTCCCCAGGCCGAAGAAGGAAGGAGCAAGCTCTGAGAAAATGTGAAAAAAGTTGCAGAAAGGCAAATAGGTTGATCCAGGAAAAAGTGTGAAAATTGGCTAAGTCCTGCTCAAGGGAGCAATTGGGACATTTGGGACGTCAAGGCGCGGATCGGCCGAAAAGCCTCCAGGCGGCCCAAATTGCATTTGGGACAATCGGGCCAGAAGTACGCGGCGGGCGCGAGAAGCCGATCCGGCCGAAAGAGGAAGAAAAATTGGCTAAGTGTTGCTCGGGACGTTTGGGACAAAAAGACCCGAACCGGCCGGATCGGCCGAAATGAGCACAGGCAGTCAAAAATCGATTGGGACATCTGGGCCGCGAAGGCGCGAACCGGGCGAAAAAGGTCAAGTCAGTCCAAAACAAAGTGGGACAGTTGGGACAAAAAGGCGCGAACCGGCCGAACCGGGCGAAAAAGGTCGAGACAGTCCAAAGCAAAATGGGACATTTGGGACAAATGGACGCGAACCGGCCGGTTCGCGCGAAATCAGCACAAGGAGCACTAGGAAAGTTTGGGACATCCAAATGAGGGACAAAAAGGACGGCGAAGGGCGCGAAAGAGCCGGAAGACCCGACGACCAATCAGATCATGCCACGTGTCACAAGGGAAAAGTCAAAAAGTCAAAGGGGCGAGTTTTCGAGCACTGATCCGAACCAATGAGATAGTGCCACGTGTCCTAGCAAGGGGCCCACAAGGAAATTTCAAAAGAAAGCCCGCCGAAAGGCAGAGGAGAGAGAATCGCATGCGACCAATCAGAGCATGCCACGTGTCATCCAAGTGGCAGAGCGCGGGAAATATTTCAAAATCCGTTTTGGTCTGCTCCGTGCCCTAAATCTTCAGATCGCCATATCTTTTGATCCAGAGCTCGGATTTCCACGTTCTTTATATCAACGGAAAGCTTATGAAATTCTCTACATGATTCTGGGATCAATCTCGAGTTTTGGTGCAGTCTGAAGAGAGAAAATCGAGAAACGGCTCTGACGCGTGTGCACGGCCAGAAGTGACATTTCAGCGGCCAAATTAATGCAGAATGGGTCGCATTCTCCTCCAAATCGGTCAAAGATGGCAGGGTATGGGTTGGTAAGGTATCCTATGCCATTTTAATGTGTTGGCATTCAATGAGGAATGGGCTTACACGTTTTCCCACGTTTCTGTCCCCTGGGCTCGACCCATGCAATGTAAAAAGCCAGATTTGGCTCAATAGATAACAAGTTGTTCATTCTTTCTGCTCGGCCCTCCCTTCTTTTCTTCTCTAGGGTTGAAAATGGAGTTCGAACCTCCTCCCTGCTCTGTAATGGCATTTTTTTGCCTTTTACTAATGGAATGATGTTCTGTGCAAACTTCTGGAGCAACAAAACGTGTTTTGTGATGCATCTGTCCATCCTTTCTCGTTTTTGCTTGTTCTCTTCTTGCCTCTCTTCATTGCAGGTATTTGTGCATGTTTGAATGTTCATTGCAGGTCTGGAGCTGTGTTCATGGAGTTTTGGGACATTTTCTGTGTGAAATCTATCCTTGGGCCTGTGATGCATCTGTCCATCCTTCCCATTGCTCACCTCTCTTTGTCCCATGGCAGTTTTGATAGATGTTCAACATTCTCCTTCTCTGGTGTATCACCGTTTTAGTGTAGGCTTTTGCTGTTTTTCCCTTCTCTCTCTCTCTCTGTCTCCTTGGCATGGTTAGATTAGGATTAGATTAGCTTGCCTGCACTGGAATAGCTTGTGGCAGGTAGTTTAGGAGCAGGAACCAGCCTTCTCTGGAGATTCCTCTCTCGGTTTCACAAGTCCCACGCTTGGAGAGAGGTTTCCATGTTGTGCAATCACACTGGATGCCTGAACATCAACCTAGAAGCCTGATGTGCATCCAGGGGTGCTGTGATTTTGCACTAACAGTTTTGGCACGCCCGGTGGGACCTTAGAGGTCTTTCACTTCATCTTTTGCAGGTTGGTGTGTTCCTGTGAAGATTTCAGCCTTTGGAGGCACTTGCAAACACATCTGGCGACTCCATCTGATCAACAACCCATTTCTCTGAAGTTGCAGACCTTCCTTTCCATTCATTTCCATCCATTTTCATCCATCTTTCTTTCCATCCCTTTCATTCTTTTCCATTCCATGAAGTTGTGCAATCATGACTTCATTTCCATCATGGAATTCACATCAACAACAGCAGTATATTCCACCTCCAACATGTTTTACAAATCCTCCAGATCAGCATGCATACTCATATGAACAGCAGTGCCAAAGTCAGTTTGGCTATGGAGCTTTCCAAGAGCAAGAGTATGCATACAATGAAGACCATCAGATCCAAGATGCTGGTCTGTTGGAGAAAATCCAAAAGATGGAGGTGGGGATGGTGCAGTCCAGGGCTCAAGCACAAATGAAAGCTTTTGGAATCGGTTGTGGAGCACCCTGTCCATGGGTGGGACCTTTTCCAAGGCATTACAGCCCTCAGGAGAAGCTTGACTTCATGATTGCAGATGCTGCCCCAACTTGCACAAGTGGATTGAAGAAATAGAGGTGTATGAGAGAAGTTGTTCAACAACCTTGTCAATGGGTAAGCACACCATCTCATACCTTTTCTTTTCCTCTTTCCCAATCTTACTCATTTCAGCAGTGTCAAGTTTAAACTCTCCATCTGCTGTCCCAAGTGTTGAATCCATGTCTCCACCTCTTAGTCTTCCATCTCATCTCAATTCTTCTTTCCTTTTCCCTTCCAAACATTCATCCCCTCCACAAGAGCTAACAGAATCACCCCCTCCTCCAAAGAAACAAGAGGTTTCACCTCCTCCACCACCACAAAAAATTGTCAAATCAGTTGAGTTTCAACCTATCCCTCCTCTTGCATTCCCAATTCCATGTGGGGAAGAAGAAATTGCAAAAATCAGTCATCAAGGACAGCAAGAAGAAGAGCCCAAAGAAAAGAAATGACAGACGACTTGAAGGTTTGGGCTGCCAAATTTGGGATGACAAAGATCCCCTTGATGGTTAAGCCTACAGAAGAGGCTAAGGTTGAACAAATGGTGGTCAGGACTGATTTTGTTGCAGCAGAAGAAGAAGATCTTGCAGCCCCAACTTGTCCTCTAGAGCAGCAGATTGAAGAGTTTGACTTGACAAACTTCATGCTGGAGGAAGAGTTCAATCAAGAGCAAGATTGCCTTCAAACATTGGAGGAAGGAGAAGCTGCTCCAAATCCAAAAAAAGAGGAGCGCAATCTAGCTGTGGAGGAGAAAAGTGCAGATCCAAGGGCTTCGAGCACAAAGCAGGTTACAGGAGAACCTTCAGTTCTTCTTTCTACTTCATCTCTCTCAAGTTCTAGTACTGAAAAGGAGTTTGATCTCTCAAACTCAATATTGGAGAGTAAAGGAAACCATGGTGGTCAAGTTGCAGATCAAGAGGACACCATGGAGGAAGTTGAAAAAGAGTAGCAGGACAGCAATGAGGCAGTTTACTTGTCAGATTTGGAGGACTGTTTTGATGGAAAAGAGCCGGTTGAGCTTTCACCTTTCTCTCTTTCATCACCCACATTCCAAACACAAGAGCCTGCTGCCATGAAGGAGAGCTTTCATTTGCAGCAGCCTGCATCTTACAGCAGCTCTTTGGGATCAAGATTGGAAGATTTTAATCTTCCATGTTCTTCATTGGAGGAAGAGAAAGGACAGAAGGATTCCACCATTTCTTCCACATCATCCATTCAGGAGGGTCTACAAGAAGACTCCATTCTTGAAGTTGAAAATCAGAGCTATGGGCATATCAAACGGATCAGACCTTGCCCAATCAGGTATTTGGCTTCATTGGAGCCAAAGGAGAAGCCACAACCAGTCATGCTTGCTTCTGAGCATGAGGATGAGCTACAAAGTACCAAGGATCAGCTGCCATACCTCTCCAATCCAAATGCAGAGCAACTAAAAGAGGTATTGGATTTTTCAGTTGATACCTTGATGATTTGGATAGAAGACCAGCTTCTTGTTGATTTTCCATCCATCCAAACAGCCATGATCAGTGCCAAATCAATTGCATGGCTGCCAATTTTGAAGAAAGGAAGCTATTTCTCACAACCAGTTGCAGGGTTTGTTTAGCTTGCCTTTGCTTCCAGTTAGAGTAGAGTAGCTAGGTTTGCTTTCAGCAGAAGAAGTGCTTGTGCACAATCTGCATGTTCCATTTGGGGCATGTATGATTTTCAGTTTTGTACATAGTTTTTGGTGTTGCTGGTTTTTCTCTTGCACAGTTCATTCCAGTGGCATTTTGGTAAGAACAACTCCATGCCCGGTGGGTTTCCAAGTGGCTCAGAGGGGAGATTTTCAAGGTTCAGATCAGTTTTCAGGCTTGCTTATGACTCCATGCCCAATGGATTGCTTCAGGCAACTGGTCTTTTCATCTAGCAGGCAGATGACCCCACTGAGTCGCCAAACTGTTGTCAAAATTTCACCCCCCCTGGGTAATTTTGATAACATGCATCAGAATATTCAAGTCCCAGGAAAATTAATTGATTCAGAGCAAACATCATGTTTCTGAGGTTCTCTCAGATATTTTTCTAACTCCCCAGGCCGAAGAAGGAAGGAGCAAGCTCTGAGAAAATGCGAAAAAAGTTGCAGAAAGGCAAATAGGTTGATCCAGGAAAAAGTGTGAAAATTGGCTAAGTCCTGCTCAAGGGAGCAATTGGGACATTTGGGACGTCAAGGCGCGGATCGGCCGAAAAGCCTCCAGGCGGCCCAAATTGCATTTGGGACAATCGGGCCAGAAGTACGCGGCGGGCGCGAGAAGCCGATCCGGCCGAAAGAGGAAGAAAAATTGGCTAAGTGTTGCTCGGGACGTTTGGGACAAAAAGACCCGAACCGGCCGGATCGGCCGAAATGAGCACAGGCAGTCAAAAAGTGGGATTGGGACATCTGGGCCGCAAAGGCGCCGAACCGGGTGAAAAAGGTCGAGTCAGTCCAAAACAAAGTGGGACAGTTGGGACAAAAAGGCGCGAACCGGCCGGTTCGGCCGAAAAAGCGAGGCAGTCCAAAGCAAAGTGGGACATTTGGGACAAATGGACGCGAACCGGCCGGTTCGCGCGAAATCAGCACAAAGGAGCACGCGCTGTCGAAGGCAATGAGAATTTGGGACATCCGGGACAAAATTTCGGGCGGATCGCGAAAGGTTTGGGACATCCGGGACAAAAAATGCGAAGGGCGCGAAAGAGCTGTCGGACCAATCAGATCATGCCACGTGTCACAAGGAGAAAGTCAGAAAAGTCAAAGGGGCGAGTTTTCGAGCACTGATCCGAACCAATGAAATAGTGCCACGTGTCCTAGCAAGGGCCCACAAGGAAAATTCAAAAGACAGCCCACCGAAAGGCAGAGGAGAGAGAATCACGCGACCAATCAGAGCATGCCACGTGTCATCCAAGTGGCAGAGCGCGGGAAATATTTCAAAATCCGTTTTGGTCTGCTCCGTGCCCTAAATCTTCAGATCGCCATATCTTTTGATCCAGAGCTCGGATTTCCACGTTCTTTATATCAACGGAAAGCTTATGAAATTCTCTACATGATTCTGGGATCAATCTCGAGTTTTGGTCTAATCTGAAGAGAGAAAATTGAGAAACGGCTCTGACGCGTGTGCACGGCCAGAAGTGACATTTCAGCGGCCAAATTAATGCAGAATGGGTCGCATTCTCCTCCAAATCGGTCAAAGATGGCAGGGTATGGGTTGGTAAGGTATCCTATGCCATTTTAATGCATTGGCATTCAATGAGGAATGGGCTTACACGTTTTCCCACGTTTCTGTCCCCTGGGCTCGACCCATACAATGTAAAAAGCCAGATTTGGCTCAATAGATAACAAGTTGTTCATTCTTTCTGCTCGGCCCTCCCTTATTTTCTTCTCTAGGGTTGAAAATGGAGTTCGAACCTCCTCCCTGCTCTGTAATGGCGTTTTTTTGCCTTTTACTAATGGAATGATGTTCTGTGCAAACTTCTGGAGCAACAAAACGTGTTTTGTGATGCATCTGTCCATCCTTTCTCGTTTTTGCTTGTTCTCTTCTTGCCTCTCTTCATTGCAGGTATTTGTGCATGTTTGAATGTTCATTGCAGGTCTGGAGCTGTGTTCATGGAGTTTTGGGACATTTTCTGTGTGAAATCTATCCTTGGGCCTGTGATGCATCTGTCCATCCTTCCCATTGCTCACCTCTCTTTGTCCCATGGCAGTTTTGATAGATGTTCAACATTCTCCTTCTCTGGTGTATCACCGTTTTAGTGTAGGCTTTTGCTGTTTTTTCTCTCTCTCTCTCTCTGTCTCCTTGGCATGGTTAGATTAGGATTAGATTAGCTTGCCTGCACTGGAATAGCTTGTGGCAGGTAGTTTAGGAGCAGGAACCAGCCTTCTCTGGAGATTCCTCTCTCGGTTTCACAAGTCCCACGCTTGGAGAGAGGTTTCCATGTTGTGCAATCACACTGGATGCCTGAACATCAACCTAGAAGCCTGATGTGCGTCCAGGGGTGCTGTGATTTTGCATCAACTTCCGACTCTAATACTCAAATTTTCATTTTAGATTACCTCTATGCAATCACTTCCATCCAAAACTGCTCCTTGTGAGCTCTAGATGATAAAGATAGGATAGTACCTATGTAGGAGGCTTACTATTTTTGTAAAGTGGTATTATTGAAATTAATTTTTGGTGAAATTAGTTTTTATGATATGGACGTTTTCATTTTTTTTGTACCTTTGAAATTTCACCTCAACCTAGTCTCTAGAAATGGAGATATTAAAATTGAAAAAATTACCCCTAATGGAAACTGGGGTTTTCTTGTTGAAAAATCCAGTCCATGCATGAAAATTATTTTACTTGGGGCTTTAATGGCCTCTAAAATTTTGGATGAACGTAAAATCCCCATGTTGATTTGTGCAAATTTTTAAAGTTATGAAAATTTCTCTTTGTGGGTTATGAAGTTCTTCATGGAAAGAAATTTCATGTGGAGCCTTCAAAAATCTATTTTTTTTCATGTTCATTCTTCTTTAGATCATAGTAATGGAAGAAATGGATGGAGCATGAAAATTTTGGACTTGACGGGTTCGATAAAAAAAATTGGTAGAGTTTTAGCAACATAAAGATGGGGGAATGAATGAAAAAATGGATCAAAGTTTGGAATATATAGATTTGTGGCACAATGAGAAGTAGGGGTGGGGTGCATTTTTTGTCCAAATTTGCCCCTTATAATGGGAAAATAGGTGAATTTTTTTTTTCCTTATGCAAACTTTTTGCAACAAGTGATATTCAATCATTTGACGAGAGGAATGGAGGGGGACTAAAAATAAACACCTAAGGCTAGTTTAGGGTTCGTATGACTGGAATTTGAAGGAAACCATATGGTTGGGTCACATTTTTGTGTCCCCATATTATCCTTGGTTTAGGAAAATAGGGGCATAAATTTTATTCCTTAGCTCTAGAAGTGACAGGTGGCATGCACCCCTAGGATAGTTAGAGAAGGAAGTCAAACTGGTCAAATATGCTTAACTGAAGCCGCTGGGGTGATATTGTGTGACCAAAGTGCTTACAGGGAGTAGGGAACACGCTTGTGTTGTCCCATTTATGTCCCCATGGAGAGGGAAAATGAGGGAAAACATATCATGTCGAATCATCCTTGTGTTGCCACATTTCCCTCAACAAATTTGATTAAGTATTGAAGAACAAGTACCTTGAGGGCAAGCTTGAAAAAACCATAACTTGAGCTCTTGAGTGATGAATTTTTACACACATAGGTATATGATTTTACATGAAAAATACATTGTAGAAATGATGGGATAGGTATGAATTCCTGCATTATTGTTTAAACCCCTTCAAAACCTAATTTTTATTGTAAATAAATGATCAAATTATGTATAGAAAGAATGAGTTGTCTAGAAAAATACACGGGGTTTGAGAGTGATATATTTTGTCCACCATGTTATAGGACTGGAATGTTTTTATAATTATATGCTATTGGGCTCACAACTCAGTCCATAATTCCTAGAATTACCTCTTGAATTTTAGGTGGCATTCCGCGGTGTAAGATCCTTTGGCCTCAAAAACCCGCTTTCCGTGAACTAGCTCTTAAACCTTGTACTTTGCCCCAGAATCTTCCTAAATTAGTTTCAAAATGATTCTATGTCATGGATACACCTCCATGATAAATATAGGTCTTTTAAACTATCTGGTGACTGTGCACTTGTCCTTAGAAAGGCTAATGATAGCTCCTTCTAAACTTGCTTGACCAAACCTGCTTTGAGAGATGGATTGATCCAAAAACACTTGAATGATATTAATTTTTCCTAAATAATCTATGGGAAAGGATAAAATTCATTTTGTCTTTACCACTATAAGGACATGATTGGACTAATATAGGGAATAGCATTGACTTGGGGGTGTTTTTAAAAGGTAGATGAATAGAAATTTTTTGACACTAGGGATTATGATTGTCCTGTTTTTAGGTAACAACATTTTGCCCATGTAAATGCACATAAGGGAAAAAAATGTACTTCACAAGTAAAATAAACAATGAAGAAGATAAATAAATAAGTAAAAATTACCTTCACTATGTTATCTGTTGCAAAACTCAAGGTAAGACAATAGAATCACTTGGACTTCATTGGCACTTGTTAAAGATTTGTACTGTTACCCTATTATCTTAATAATGTTCTGTAAATGTGTATGAGATGCTCTAGGATAATCCGTTATTAGTGATAGATAAAGGAATGATGCATTGTTATGAGTGAAAATATGGGAAGTGCTGTGTATGAAATTATAAGCACTCACGTAATCAAGAAACACTTATTGACAAGGATAGTAGCAAAAGTATATAGGGTATCCCAAATAGTATATGCATAGAGAAATCAATAATGAGTTCGGGATGCAATAGGGGAAGTGAAGTAACATATGAAAAGTGGTATAAGTATTCATAGGAGGTGTAGAAGGAAGTTAATAACCTAGCCCAAACTTGTGTGAGCACGTGGGGAGATCCCAAAGCTCATGTGACTTTATATTCTTGTAGTGATCAGTGACTTTTGTATGCAAAGAAACAAAAGTGGCAGAAATATTTATACCCTAACCCACATCCTATAAAATTCTTGGGTAATAGTTAAGAGGAAATGGGTGGTATCGGTAGTTTGTTCAATAAAGTTACAATACCAAAAGGTGATGGATCATTTGGTACATTGTGAAATAATGCATTGATGATGAAATTTAAGTTATGCATGTAAAGTAGAGGGGACCACGTGCATAGCATGGATCCAAGGTATCCCAAGAAGAATATTATAATTAAGGTTATTAGGCTATGACATGGCACAAAATATCAATGAGATACATGGACTAATAGTGAAAAGTAATAGGAAAATACTTAATAAATGTTTGGGGATGGTGTCAAAGCCACAAATGAAGATGGAGGAATCAGCTAGAGATGTTTCTGACATACCTGAATGATGAAGGAAAGTGATGTTAAAAATGTTAATGACAAATCCATTGTAAACTAAAGTGCACTTGAATCCAATTTTATTAACACAAACTTGAAATATACAAGGGGGGGAGGGTAGATGTTGTAATATTTCTTGAGAATGTATATCATTTGTGGTGAAAGTTATTTGATCCTTAAAGGGAGATATCTGAAGTGAAATAATGGTATACATAGTCAGGCGGAGTATGAGGAGGAATGTAATTGGTAACCAAGTAATCCTAAGCTTATCGATAAAATCAGGGTTATTTTGTAGATAAGTGTGCATAAATAACCACCTGATGAGAAGACTCTAATATGATGGATGAAGAAAGATCCTATAAGCGTGAATGAAGACGTTGGGTTGACAAAAATGATTAATTAAAAATGGAAAATATGTGTAGTTAATCTAATCTAAAATGAAATTTAAATGCAATAAACGACTATGGAAAATGATCCAAGTAAAATGAAAATGGAATTTCTAAACCTAGTAGTACTAAGAGATCTGGAATGAAATTAGTTCATTGGAGAAGGTCATTGGCTGCAAGGTGTCGAAGATTGGAAAAGATTGCATAATCTGAAACAAGAATGGTGTAATTGTGCAAAGGACCTGAAAAGGAGTGATATGGGTTGATTCTCTATACTAGATTGTGTGAAAAGGGACTGGGGCATTTGCGGGAACCTTGGTCTATAAAATAGGCACCCTAGTCTGTGAAACAAGTATAGAACTGATTTTCACATATTTTTTAGGTGGTCTGAAACCCTTGAAATATGTGTCGCATCAAATTCACTACACTACACCAGGTGTCACTGATAATCCTCGATGTATAGAAGATTTGCAAAAGACCAAAGAAGATGATCAAAACCCTAAAGAAAAAATAATACAAATGAATTAGTTAGAATGAACTCAACTACCACAATAGTGAGGCTTACAAACTAAGCGTTGCACTACAGTTCTAGTTGTTGAGAACCAAATGTGTGTGTAGTGTGTGTGTGGGTGTGTGTGTGTGTGTGTGTGTGTGTGTGTGTGTGTGTGTGTGTGTCCCAATATGTGTGTGTGTGTGTGCATCATGTTCCCTAGGTGAAAAATCTCTTATGTTAGTCGCACTTTATGAAGTAGCGAGAAATAAATAGATGTAGAAAATGTAATAGAATGTGTGGATGGAATAGAATAAAATCCCCCCGATGCTAAAGTGTGTGATGTAGATGAACCAACCTTTTCCTTGTGATGGAGCTAATGGATGAAAATGATATCCAAATGGATGTAACTCTAGGTGGATGATTAGTAGTGAATAGTTCTTGTTCCCTCATTATGGTCTCATAACTTTATATTTATAGAGTTATATAGATCTAATTTTGTAATTAACCCCAAAATGACCAACCACTAAAAAGATAAAGACCTCAAACAACTACAAAGAATCCAAAAAGTGGCAGGAAATTTAAAAAAGGATCAGGGTGCCCTTGGTGGGACAATGACACCCATGGTCACCCAAGTATTAGTGTGGGCTCCCAAGTTAAAGATAAAATGACAGAGGATGATAAAAAATGACTGGGCATGTGGGTGCAAGAGGCTGGAAATGACAAAAAAAATGACATCCCATAAGATGGCCAAAAGATGGGGGTTGATTAATACTTTCTTCACTCAAAAACCTTCTAAATAGTAGTATGATACTGAGACTAAATAATATATAAAGTGCATGATTTTGTGTCTACACAATCACACACTTCACAATCTGTAGTCTTAAATGCTTCCACCTTGTACTCACCATCATCATAATCTTATAATTACTCACTATATCCATCATTTGTGTATCAATCTCCACTATCATATACTTCCACTATGAATGTGGTCTCATCCCCGTCCTTTCCAACATATTTTAATTTTGCCACCACATTTATCTAGTTATCCATCATCATGTGATTCTGTCACCTCCATTAATTCCCCTCCTTTACTTTCTTTGATAAGATACAATCCACTTATCACACAACCCATTATTGTAACTACCTTAAGTTATTCATCATGCATCACTCCATCTATCTTAGACTCCTACACATGTGTCTCATTTTATTTATCATCACTCATTTAAGCCCCATTATTACTTTTGGTTTCCTCCACTATATCCTCTACTATCTATTATGGTCATTTGCACTCCTCTTTCCTCTATGCCTCATCACGTATTTACACATATTATTTCATCCCTTATTTTTAAGCCACCTTTGTGTGCTCCCATTGCTTCACTCCTTAGGATATTTATTTCGAATCCTCCATATTTCTTCTTATGCCACTCATTCAAGCACCATTTTTATTATCTTCTCCTCATTTTGAGTTCACATAATCCATCACACCCACAAGTCCCTTTTTTCTTCTACGTGTGCTTCCCAAAAATATTCCACATCTAATTACACTTCTACATATTTCAATTTTCTCCCACATTCTTATGTGTTGGAAATTACTTCTTACATGCCTCTTGTTATTCCATGTCATCTATCTCTCATAACACCCATTCATCACAAGTATACACCATTGTTTCTCACACTCCCTTTAGACATCACTATTTTCTCCATGCCTAATCTACTTGATATCATCACTAGTGATATGCTTCATAACACTCCACAATATACCATTTGTTTATTCTCATGTGCTTAACCACTGGAAATTCTCACACATCCATCACCTTTCTTTTGAATTTCAACCCCACACTCACTTTCCTAGCTAATCACCATTCTATGGATGCTATTTGGAAATTTTTCTTCACTCACCATCCACATCATCCCCTCCACTCTAATCATTTATCTCATCTATCACTTTATTTTATACATCCTATCTCTCACTCACCTAGTTCTTATACCAACTATGGGGAATTTTCTTTATCTTCACTACTTCATTATACATGCTCCATACATTGTGCTTATATGCATCTGGTCTGGATTCAAAATATGACCCGATTCTCCACATAAACACAAACAACCACTTTCACACATGTAAAAATATTTTAAAATAATAAAAAATGTATATATTCCAAAAAAATTATAACAAGTAGTACTTTCTCATGGATATTCTTCCCCGCATTTGCTCCATTCATTCATATTTCATTCCAATTATTCTTTCACTGCTACACATTTCATTTTAAATTCATTCACATTCACTTTTTTGGTTTGTTTCACAAATTTTGGTGAACACTTTGATAATCTTATTGTCATGTTTTGTGATTCAATAGTCTCTACTACATTTGTTTGAACTTGGTCTCTCTTTACTTGGTGAATTATGAATGAATGGCCTCTGCGAGATCCCTACACAATCAAACACTTAACCACTTGTCTTGAAGACCCTAGGGCATTATTTTTTGACACTTTCTAATGTTGTTGTCATCATCACTCACACTCCCTCCAATAAGCTACTTGTGATTATAAACCCCTTGGAAAACTGAGAGAGATAAATATCATGTGAAAAACAAAATCAACAAAATAAAAAATAGAAATCAAAGTTCAACAAGAAAATAAAAAGAAGAGCGATATCACACTCTCTCTCAGGGTTCTTTCTAGTATTTCTATTAGGGATATGGATGCCTGGCTAAGAGTAGAGAAATGTTGTGACTAGAATCAAATTCATCTCCATCACGGATATGGATGCTTAAATGGTAGAGAAACAATGCATGGATTAAAATTACCTTCCATTTCAATACTCACAAATCCCCTATTTTACTCACACCTACATGTTGGCTTGTGTTTCCACTCACTGTCTCATGGGTATTCACTTCAAACAACAGTCCACTCTCACATGTGCACACATGATCTTGATGAGTCACATGGCTCATTGAGAAGAAAAAATGTTTCTCTAACGAGAAGACACATAAATAATGTGTGTGTGGGAACTAGGCGCATGTGAAGGCATGAGAAGATAGGAAAGGAAACGTGCACCAGAACAGTTTGGCTCAGGAACTTAGCTGTTTTGTATGGATAAGGGATTTTTTTGGAGATAGCATGTGGAGCACACATAGGGATGAAGAATTGTGCTACACACAATGATATTTTGGGAATGAGCAGCTGATAAGCACCATGCATGGTTTGAGCTAATAATAGGATTTATTCTTCCAGTTAACTATAGGACATCTATTATTAGAACACTTACATGTATGCATGTTATTGTAAAGGCACGTGGCTATTATCAGCATGCAACCTATTTTGAGAAGTGCATAGGTGGTGAAGGGAAAGTCCCCACCTCTATAAATATGTATTGAACTATGTAGTTTAGGGGGAATGAGATTATTATAGAGTTATGTTGTTGGATCTGATGCGCACATGAATTATGGATATACTTTATAATGTAAGAAGCTTCTGTGTTTTACAATGTTTAATGCAATGGATAATGCTGTTAAAAATAACTAAATATGGTTCATGTATGGTTAATCTTGTTATAGTTATTGTTTAATTCTTAATTCTCTAAGATCTTGTTGGGGTTAGCAATAGTTTTGTATAGAAAATAAATCTAAGCATACATGCAAATAAAATTAGATATTCTACCTGAAGAAATATACAAAATAAGTCTAAACATAAATCAACACCAGAT
Source organism: Taxus chinensis (assembly GCA_019776745.2). Classification (NCBI taxonomy): domain Eukaryota; kingdom Viridiplantae; phylum Streptophyta; class Pinopsida; order Cupressales; family Taxaceae; genus Taxus; species Taxus chinensis. The sequence continues at coordinate 228,970 of JAHRHJ020002253.1, forward strand.
TTAACGTGGTTCACCCAGTGTGGTGCTAAGTCCACCAAGAAACAATCCAATCTATTATCCAAAGCTTTGACAAGTTATACAATGAAGATTTACAATGCTTCCACATCTCTTAGATGTACAGTACTTTCTTTCTTTCAAGATTTTTCTTCATCACCAAGAATTCTATCCCTCACCAATTTTTTTGCAAGTTATTAGATCTAATTATTGTTAATCATACCCTCAAAAACCTAGATTTTATGCTTATATAGTCATTTATAGACTTAGGGAACTTGTCCATGCAATTACAATCAAGTTTAAATATACTGTTAATGCTAAAAATAGATCTAATTTTGAGACTTAATTAAAAATCCTCGTACAAGTAACCGATGCTGGTTATACCTAACCGCTTTCGGTTCCTCCCTTGCCTGACCGATGCCATTTTTGGGTGACCGATGTTGGTTCCCCCATAACCTATGGACGGTTATGATATTTTCCACCAAGTTTCCATTGCATGATAAACTGAAGTAATTGAGCTCCACAACTCAATAGATCTAGATCTGGATTATGCAATGTGGAATGTTTATGTTTAATTATGGATCTGAATATGGTTTTATCATCATCACACTAACATCCTACAAAACTAAATATAAAGAGGGTCCTGGTACCTTTACATGCTTTGGGTGAGCACTCAACTCGGGATGAGTGATGTGCCAACGTGACTGGGTTATTCACAGTAGATTCTAGGCTGCATCATTGGTTCTATTACCGGGACCTCTTTTTCAATTGTTTTCAGGATGTTTCATGATGAAGACATACCAGTTGACCCTAGAAAGTATTGAGGAGTGGATAAAAGATCTAGAAGAAGAGTACACTCAGAGGTTCAGCACTGGATCTAAGTTTGACGCACACGCGTGAGTAGAGAAGAACTTGTACAACTATCTATATGAGATTTTATTTGCTATATCTTTCGATAGAGCTGTATGAGTGGTCTGGTTGCTTATGCATCTAAAAGGAATTTGAGGTATCGCACACTTGTTTAGATGTAAGAAGAATTTTAGGCCCTCTATGATGCTGATCTGATTTTGACACGTGCTATGGACACTTGGTTCCGTGGTGTTCTGAATAGCTATATTTTAGAGTACTCAATTTCTACTTACTCTTTCTCAGAGGTAGTTGAGTTCCAGTTTTTATGTTTTATCCCAGGGGAAACTTATTTGTAAGGCATTCCACTGGTGATCAAAATCTTGATGGTAACCCTGAACTTGGAAGAAAAGTTGATGGCTAGCTAAACCCTACCATGCATAGGGGCAGGAGCAAGTTTGGTGAAGGATGGTGGACCTAGTAGTAGAGAGGAAAAGAGAAGAAAGGTGGATTAAGTACAATGAGGTGCACGAGAGGGAGATAGAGAAGCAACATGATATTACATAATATATGACATTGAGGAGAGAGATGTCTCGTGAAGGATTTGGAGCTCACACAGAAGGCATGGAGCTAGAGCATCTGGAACTCCCCCATTTGGGAAAACATGATAGGGAACCCTCCTCAGCCTCATATGGGAGCACGCCAGTAGAGATGACATGGGCCGCAGGCATGCATCTAAATCTACCTAGCAACCTAGCCCTTGTGCTTGGTTTTCCAGTATCTAGTACAACCAGTAGTCAACAAGCTAGTTTGGGCAGTAGAAGAAAATGAGTAAATCAAGTAGAAAGTGCATCTATGGCCGGGAAAATGTCTTCTTTGTTATTTGGAGGTACCTTTTCAAGTGCATCGTCAGCACATAACTCAAGCGCATAGAATTTTGGACTCACTTATGGGAGTAGTACCACCTCATAGACTGTAGGAGTTCAGTTTAGTACCACTATTGGGACACAAGGAAGTACATCCACTAGTCCACTTCCGGCTATAGGTGGAGGATCAGGGGGCATAGGTGGCTCTAGTTCTAGTGGATCTGGTGGGTATAGAGGTAGAGGTAACACAAGAGGTTCTGGATCAGGTGGGCATGGTCCTCACCAACCCCAGAATATTTACATGGATATATCACTTCGTCTTCCAGAGTATAGGGGAATAGAAGATGTTCTGAGCATGTGCACATGTGTGAGATATTGTGGCATGCAAAAGGAATGACGGCTTCTGAGCACAAGGTAAGTTAGTTTGCAACTACGTTGTAGGGATGTGCTCACAGTTGGTACAGGAAGTTTGACCCTGATCAGACTTGCGTAGATTATGTAGCACTATGGGAAGCTTTCCTTAAGGAGTTTTATATCCCTGATTTTGAGCAAAATAGTATAAGCACACTTAAGGATATTAAGCAGGGCACTACTGAGAGCGTTTGGGAATATGATGGTCCCATTTCAAAATTCTTTTGTCTAAACTTTCGTATGATATTCATGCAAGCCAACATGCACAAGTGGTTCGTTAGGGGCTTGATCACACCTTTTAGGAGGGCGTTGTCACATAAGACATATAATGACCCACATGAAGCCACTTTGTGCGTTGAGGCAGTCGGAAGTATAGACACTGGAGTGAGCCCATTCTTGGAAGCACAGATTGTAGCTATGGAAAAGTAGTTGGAGAAACTATTAGCCAATTCAACACACGAGACACACATTGGGATTTGGTGTACAGATTGTGAAGTGGAAGGGCACACTAAGGATAGTTGTCCCTGCAGGTCAGTGTGTTCATAGTTGTTATACTGCGAGATATGCCATTTAGACCATGATGTAAATCCGTTGCCCATTATTATAACTGTGTGATAAGAAAGAATGTATCTTGTTATTGTAATATTTTCGGTCCATGACTCACAATACAAAAGACTTCAGGTTGATTGGTCAGATCCATGATGCCATAGATATTGGTGTATGACAGACAGGAGTATCAGATAACTCTAAAAGTAAAAGTGAGCACCATGATCATGATCACACTCAAGGGCACTACGATCAGAATGAAGGGTGCTTTAAAGGAAGTCATGGCAGAGGTCAAGGATACCATGGTGGATTTGGGGGCCTGAGGCTGTGGTGGTGGGTGAGGTGAGTTTCCTCATGGAACGTGTTTTACATGTGGATATCCTGACCACTACAGGTGTGAATGCCATCAGAATATTACTTGTTCTAGCTTTTGTGGGAAGAATCATAACTATGAGGAATTCCTAGACTTATATGAGCATCTTAGCACAAGCAGCATAAATAGGAAAACAAGGGCGCAGGATGGTTAGAATACAACAAAAAAATTTGCCTTGCCATAGAAAATTAGTGGATGCCAAAGTTGGCACCAGAAACCTGAGGTAGTACCTGTGAAGATTACTACACACGCTGAAGCTACGCTCCATAGAAAATGCATGCCAGAGAGAAGATGTTACAATAGAAGCCTACCATTACTAAGGAGGAATTTTTACATGCAAGATATCCAGATCCTACACATTAGAAGGAGGTTTATCAGGAAACCATGGAGGTACTCAAAAATCTTCAGGGTGAAATACAATGTTTAAAGGAACAGTCATGGAAGTTGGAACAAAAGAAGGCAATAGAGATGGTCCAGTCAGATGTTGATGATTTGAAAGAGGTATGCAAGATGCTACGCTAGGAGAATATTATTCCATTACTAGGGAATTGGTTAAAGGGGAACACTCCATGCACAGGTATTGAGAATGGATGGTAGATCTTGCATGTTAATCTTCCCCCTCATAGCTTGGATTATGACAAGGAGATCACTCTGAATGTTGTTGTGGATGGATGGATTTTGAGCAATATATTGATTGACACATAGGTGTGGAAGTGAATGTGCTTACTTTAGATGCATGGGTACAGATGGGAAGACCTCCATTATAGCCATCCTCTAATGTATTGTTTATGGCTAATCAAACTAAGGCCACTCCAATCGGAGTTTTAAAGGATGCATCCATTACTATACAAGGGGCCAAGTTCACTGGGGACTTTGAGGTTTTAGCACTTGCGGAAGCAGACAACTTCCTAGCTCTACTTGGGCACCCTTGGTGTTATGAAAATAATGTTGATCTATGGTTCAACAAGGGGTATATAAGTTTTGAGAACAAGGAAGAAAGAGTTATTATCCCTTTGACAGATGGAAAATCTGCACCTTATGTTGAACCTTTGAGTGAGGAAGACCTAAACAGAATTTATGTGGGTGCTATTAGAGATCTGGAAGTACTTGAGCCATCTAAGGAAGGAATCCTCCAGTGGGAAGATGCACAGTCTATTAGTGATACTACAATTATTGCTTGTGACAATTGGGTGCATGACACCTATGAGATGGTTGGGTGTGAGGTAAGAAGAACATTTGCATGGAGGAACAAACCTCGTTGTATTAGGAGGATAGGTAACAACTTTGTACCTCGGTATACTGGAGAAGGATATCCTACAGTATTCCTACGTGCCATGGAGGAGTAGTGGATGGATCAAGTGGAAAGAAGAAATATGTTAGTGTATACCCTACATGGGATGACAATGCGCTGGTGGATGGTTCACAGGGATAATCTCATAGAATGGAATGAAGTAAGAATTTCTCTAACAACCTGGTTTTTTAGGAGCAATGCGCCTACTCAAATTTGCATATATCATGGTAATCAACTTGTTCAGCACCACGTTCAGCAGTGTGAGAGACTCTAGACAGAGGGGCAGGAAGATTTACCACCTTCACTTTGGGTGCACAAACTTTATTCCACTTTGCAAGGTTGCGCACGTGCTTGGTATGTTTATGCGGAACTACATAGGGAGACTGGAAATTGGTAAGACTTGATTGCAAGAATGGTCCAAATTTTTGACTACTTCTCTACTAAACCTCTGGTGAGAGAGGCATTACGGGTTATGGAGCACTTGACTATGGGTGATAGTGCCAAGGATGAATAACTCATTCAGGAGTTATTTGGTGAGGAAGAACAAGGAGCACGTTTTGGGGAAGTATATGATACAAATGCCAAACTATTTAAGAGTGCTTTCTTTGAGACGGAGAAAGGAAAGATGGTCTACATAGTGGATGATGAAGAAGTAGAAAATTTGGACATAGATCATTCAAAGGGTACGCATGAAGTCTTGGATAATGCAGATACAAAGGTAATGTGCCTATCATGAACCTATGAATACCAAGAAATTGAACATTGGCATGAATGTTGAACCTAAGGAGGTCATAATTGGGGATTATTGGTCTGATTCTGAAGTAGCAAAGATAATTGAGTTACTACATGATTTCCAGGACTTATTTCCTAGGGGCTACCATGAGTTAAAGGGGGTGCATGAGTCATTAGGTGAGATGAAGATTAAGCTAAAGGAAGGAGCATGCCCAGTCAGGAAGAGACCTTATAGGATGAACCCTAACCTTACATAAAAGTTAAGGAAGAAATTGAAAAAATGTTGAAATTTGGAATCATTAATCCCCTAGAAGAATCAAAGTGGGTTAGCCCCATGGTAATTAGTATAAAGAAATATGGTCGGATTAGGATTTGTGTGGATTATAGGGAGCTGAATGCTGCATGTGTGATTGATCCTTTTCCTACACCTTTCACTGAGGAAATATTAGAAGGCATTGCAGGGTGCAAAGTTTACTCTTTCACAGATGGATTCTCGGGGTATCACCAGGTTAGAATTGCACAGGAGGATCAAGAGAAAATGAATTTCACCACTGAATGGGGAAGTTTTGCATATACTGTGATGCCCTTTGGTTTGAAGAATGCACCTACTGTATTTTTCGCGCATAGTTGTTCAAGCATTCTAGGATTTTATTCACAAATTCTTGCAGGTTTACTTGGATGATTGGATGGTATATGGGCTTGTTAAGGATCATTGTGACAACTTATGTTTAATGTTTGAAAGATGTAGATAGTTAAGCATCTCTTTAAATATCAAGAAGTGCATGTTTGCTACACCTTTTGGAACTCTATTAGGGCACATCATCTATAAGGAAGGTTTGTTAGTAGATCTAGCTAAGGTTGCAGTTATCATAGGCATGTAGGAGCCTACCAGTCAGAGTGAGGTGCATGGATTCTTAGGCCACACAGGGTATTACAAAAAATTAATCAAAGGATATGCAAATATTTCCACACCCTTGGAAGAGTTACTCGAAGGAAAAGGGACAATCTATTGGGGAGAACCGCAACAATGCGCATTTGAGGCATTGAAGGAGAGACTTACTACAACACCTATTCTACGTTTTCCCTCATGGAACCAACTGTTTCATGTACATGTGGATACCTCTAGCACGAATATTGGTGCAGTGTTAGCTCATCCTGGAGAAGGTATTATAGATCATCCTATCTACTTTGCTAGTATAAAGTTGACTCCTATAGAACAGAATTATACAACTACAGAGTGCAAGGCCTTGTCAATGATCTATGTGCTACATAAGTTTAGATATTACTTGCTAGCAACACCTTTTGTGTTTTATATAGATCACATGCCATTAAAATACTTGGTAAATAAGCCTGGGACATTTTATAGGGCCTCATATGTCGATGGGTTCTCTTATTCCAAGAATTTGACTTTACAGTCATGGTAAAACCAGGTAAAAGTAATTTTTTCCTAGACCACTTATCAAGAATTCAATCAGGAGAGGATGCACAGACAATTGAAGATACAATGCCAGATGCACAAATGTATAGGTTACATCATGCGTGCCTTCAAAATTATAGGATATTCTTGTCTTTTTACACATAGGTATGGTACAAGAAGGAATGAAATCCTAAAAAAGAAACAAATTACAATTCGCATTACACCCTTCATGTTGATCAGTGGTGACTTATACAAACTAGGTCGAGATGAAGTATTACGTCGGTGTGTATTAGAACATGAGCACATAGATATCATGGAAGAGGCTCATGGTGGTATTGAAGGTGGAAACTATGCAGGTGACACCACTAGGTACAAGATTCTACTCATTGGATTATGGTGGGTGACCATGTACAAGGATTGTAAAGAGTATTGCAAGGTGTGTGATCACTGTCAGTGCCTTGGAAAACCTGGGCAAAGAGATGAATGCCTTTGAGGCCTATTCCTAGTGCAGATCCATTTGAAAAATGGGCAATAGACGTTTTGGGTCCTATTTCCCTAGTTACGCATAGAACTGGATTGCACTACATCATCACTTGTATAGATTATCTTACAAGGTGGGCAGAAGAAACACCTACAAAGGATTGTATAGCTACTATAGCAACAAGGTTCTTATGGGAAAATATTCTTACTAGGTATGGATGTCCATTGAGTTTGACAAGTGATAGGGGCACACACTTCTTGAATGAGACAATCAAGATATTGTTGGATGAATTTATGGTTGTGCACCACAAGACTACACCTTATCACCCTCAAGAAAATGGGACTATTGAGGCCTTCAACAAGATATTGAGCCATACTTTAACAAAATTTGTGATGTTGGAAGGAAAGATTGGGATGATAAAGTTTCTTTGTACTTTGGGCATATAGAACAACCTACAAAAGGTTGAATAAGGCCACACCCTTTCAGTTGGTGTTTGGTGCAGAAGTAGATTCTTCCCATGGAATTCATGTTACCTTCTTTGCATATTGCATGTGTGGGAGGTCTAGCTGATGAGAAAGCATTAGAAGAAAGAATTGACAAGTTAATACAGCTAGATGAGAGGAGCACCATAGCACATTGGAGTCAAAATTAGGAAAAGGCCAGGAAGAAGGCATGGCATGATAGACACATCAGGGATAAGAAGCTTGAGGTTGGTATATGGTACTTCTTTAAGATTCAAAGTTTTTGTGCCATCTAGGCAAGCTTAAGGTGCATTGGTTGGGACCGTATGTTATCACTCATATACTTGAATCAGGCGCTTTTCAGTTAGAGGTGCTTGATGGAACACGGTTACCCGGTTACTTTAATGGGAGTAGGCTAAATCCCTACTATAAATAAGTCTTCTTGGTGTTTGTAATAAGGAAGTATTTCCATTTAGTATAGATTTCCCTTTTTGTATTTCTTTTAATGTATTTCCTTCTTCGTCGCTATGCTTTGTCAATTTAGTTTGGTGTTTTGTGTAATAAGCATGTTTGCACTAGAAGCTAATTACAATCTGAAGTATTTTTATGTGTAGAGGACTACACATACCATTGGTGTGGGGTGGTTGTTATTTTTTATTCAAAAAATGGGTACATGTAAGAAAAAATTGTTCCAAGTGCTATTCAAGTATGGAAAGGAGCTGCTAGAAAGAAGATTGCTCTTAAAGAAGACCATAGCTAGAAATAAATGAATGAATAGTATAACGCAAGGTAAGTGGAAACTATAGAAACTACTAGAGGAAGGCACAATGGTGAGGTGCTTCAGCACATGGACATGCATAGAAGGAGGTCTATAGCTAGAAGGTAGGAAGATGAGCTAGAAGGTTATAGCAAGGGTGCGTAGGTGTCCCGCGTGGAAGTTGGGAAAATGGTCAATTAATGAGAGGATCAGTGGTAGGTAAAGGAGCAATAAATGTAATAAATTTTCAAAAATATATATAAGGACATGATGTGGGTTCATTTTTACCTTTGCGATCACAAGTATTTGAGTGATCTAGTTGCAACTGAGCCAAGTGAAATGTATTGAGGTGCAGAGAGTTGTGAACTAGACGTGGAGAGATGATGTGTGCGTAGAAGTGGCTTGTGTCCCCATTAGAGAAGGGTTTGAGTGAAGTAGAAGCATTGAGAAGGAGCTAGGGCACACGATTTTGAGCTAGGGCACATGATTTGGAGCTAGGGCATGAAATCTTACTCGACAGAAGAAAAAGGTGAGATTTTTATAATGGCACTGAGGAAGGCACCTACAACAGGTATGAAGGGGAAGAAGAAGGTGGAAGTCGAGGTCAAAGTTTCTCCTGAGAGAAATTTTTTAGAGATGCAGTATCCAGAAGGAGTGATCATCAGGTGGGATTGGGATTCCCATATTTGTAGATGCAAAGTAAGTGATTACAACCACCGCACCACTGACAACAAGGGAGAGTTGGATGCTTTGTTGAATAAGAAGACCAACAAGTGCATGGTGGATGACATGCCAATATATGATGATGTTGGGGAGAAGTTTCTCAAGAAGGTAGGGGTGTATCAACTGTATGAACTCCCATATTTTGGAAAACAGAAAGTTTATACCAATGGCTTATGAGTAGAGTCCATGAGGACTTCTTCTATTTTGTTGGATGATGGGTAAGGATCACCATGCGGCCTTTGATTGCTACATTGACTAGGACTGAAGGCACAGGGAAAGATGATTAGTAGTGATCTAACTGATAAGGAAGCTGTTATAGCCATAAGCAAGGAGTTGGGATACTCTAAGGGTCTGTGTGGAATGGACATCTACAAATTAAGGAAGTACCATGTGGTGTAGGCAGCCATGCATCTGCTCACTAAGCTGAATGATCAAGAGAGATGGTCTTAGGTAAATACCATGTGGCTACATATTGTGAAGAAAATGTCACAAGGAGAAGTCTACAACTTAGCTGGCTTCATAGTAGAAACAATTATTGAGGAAGCACGCACAGGTGAAAAGATAAGTTTTGGTGCTATCCTATTATCTCTTGTGTTTGTAGAAATTGGAGTGCCTGATGGGCCAAATAACAAGATCTGGGAATACCCCGTGGAGAAGAAGTCCCTCACAGAGAGGTTTGAGAAGTATTTGTGTGAAGGAACAATGAGTGGCCCATTCAAACAAAGGGAAAAACTATGGTATGATCGACTATGCATGGCCTTTGAAGAGGAATGGCACATTCCAAAGTAGTTACCCTCAGTAGTGGGTAAGGCAGTGTAGTTTGCGGTGTATCAACATTTTTGCATCATGTAGTTTGCAATGAAGGATGGGACATGGAGTCCCTAGTGCAAACTTCCCATACGCCTTCACAACATGCTATTTCTAGGATAGTAGTACACATGTTTACTAATGCGTGCCGATTGAGATTTAATTCAGACAAGGTAGATTGTGACTACCATACTCTCAGAAAAACTTATGTTTATCTAGGTTGGTCTGCCTACATTGAGAGCTCATTTCAGATGTTATAAGTATGAAGCTGGTAAGTTTGGCTATTGGGGATAGTGGAGCCACACTTTTCTATCTCTAGCTTAATCCTAGGTTGGAAAATAACAAGTACATGGAGAATGAGTTCATGCTCCGAGGGTCGCCTAAGGGAAAACACACAGTTGAAAATGTGGCAGCTCCAAAGCCTGCCTCGACCATAGAGATAGACAGAATAAGAAGAACACATGAGGATAGTGGAGGCTTGGACCATAGAGGTTCAGAGGAAGCCCATAGAAAAAGTGGAAAGTGAGCACGTAGATAATCCCCCACAGGTGCAAGGAGAGGAAGTCTTGGACATAGATACAGTCCATGAGGAGCACCAGTTTAAGAAGGTGTTCAGAAGAACTAGGACCCAAGGTGCATGAACACATCAACATGTAAAAAGGTCACCTCGAATCTCCCCTCAGAAAGAAGCACTGGAGAATAAGAGAAGAAGAAAGGTGAAGCTTAATGAGGAGGAGGAGGAGTTTGAAGAGAGCATTGCCAGGTACCCCAGTTCAATATTGAAGATGTGGAGGAACCACGGGATGAAGAAATGAGAGATGAAGAGGAAGGGGTGAAAGAGGTAGAAGAAAATATGCAAGAGAAATCCAATGCACCAGTTATGACTTAGGTAGGAGAAGGGCCAACTCCAGACCTTGGCACCTAGGTTCCTAAGGGGCCAAGGACAAAGAGAAGTGAAGAATATGGTGTCCCTAGTATGGGCTATGCTCAGGACACAAGAAAAATTTCTGCGCCTGGTTTCAAAGCACTATGTGGGCCTTAAGGAGTTATATGGGTGGGAGCTGATGGATCCAGATATGGCCACTACGTGCATAAGGAAGCAATTATCTTGGTCCATGTAGACTCATATGGATGAGCCAAATTTTGATGTGTGTACAAGGAGTCATGTGTCTCACGAATAGTGAAGAAGGCACCCCAAAGCAGGCACATGACAATAAAACCTACTCTAATGTCTGATGAGCAGGTCAGCAATGCCTTGGTCAAGGTATCTACTGAGGTGGTGCAGAGAAACATTGATAAGGCTACCACCATTCGAGCGTTGCTTGAGGATAACAAAGATAAAACTGTAGAGATAACACATTTAAAGGAAGAGAAGGAATGAGAATGAAAAAGAATGAGGCCTTCATTAGCATGGAGGAGGAAATTGGTGATCACATTCTCAAAACGAGGCCTCATCTAGAACCTAAGGTACCTAAAATGTTTCCTTTTGCTATGCATTATGTGTGCACTTTGGTCGATTTGGTGTTAGAGGATGGACCAATTCCAATGCCCGCACCAAAAGATGTTGAACAAGAAGTAGAGAGAGCATGGGCCTCTATGCTTGAAAAAATTTCAACTTACAAGGCATTGCTCCAAACTTTAAAGGAAGAACTGAAAAAATTAGACCAAGCTCTCAATTTGTGTGCGACACTAGAGGTAGTCATAAGGACCAAAAATCTAGTTGAAGATAATGAAGTTCTGGTAGCAATGAAAGATGAGACTTTAGGGCATACAGAAAGATTGGCACTAGTGAAACAAAAGTGTGAGGCCCTCGTAGCAACCCAAGATACACACAAAGAGAGGATTGATGAGATTGGGAAGCTCATAGCACAAAAGATGGACCTCATGGAAGGAATGATGTCAGGTATGGCCAATGTTGTCTGAGTACTACAGAATGAGAAAGAAAATATTACTCAGGATGAACTAGATGCCATAGCCACAAATATTCCAGAAAAGACAAGGACTGTGCTAAATGAATGGCAGACATTGGAGGCTGAGATCAAGAATGAATATCTAGAGCTAATCCTCCTAGTTGAAGAAGAGGGTGCTATAGAGTAAAGATTCATTATTTTATACAATACTTATTTTATTCTTTCAATTCAAATTCTTTATTCTTGAGAAAATTAGAAAGAATTCCCATTTTTGGGACAACAATGTACTTTAGTGTGGGGTAATGTTGAGAAGATAGAATGTTTCTCTAAGGAGAAGACACACAAAGGATGTGCATGTGGGAACAAGGTGCATTTGAAGGCATGGGAAGATAGGAAAGGAAACACGTGCCAGAACACTTTGGCTCAGGACTTATCCATTTTTATGGATAAGGGCTATTTTTGGAGATAGCGTGTGGAGAAAACATAGAGGATGAAGACTTGTGTGACATGCAATGGTATTTTGGGAATGAGTGGCTGATAAGTGCCATGCATGGTTTGAGCTAATAATAGGATTCTTCTTAGAGTTAACTATAGGACATCTATTATTAGAACACTTGCATGTATGCATGCCATTGTAAAGGTGCATGGCTATTATCAGCATGTGACCTATTTTGAGAAGTGCATAGGTGGTGAAGGGAAAGTCCCCACCTCTATAAATATGTATTGAACTATGTAGTTTAGGGTGTGTGAATTATTGTAGAGTTATGTTGCTGGATCTGATACGTGCATTACTAATGGATATACTTTATAATGTAAAAATATTGTGTGTTTTATAGTGTTTAATGCAATGGATAATATTGGTTAGATAATGGAGTTAAACATAACTAAATTTGGTTCATGTATGGTTAATCTTATTATAGTTATTGTTTAATTCATGATTCTCTAAGATCTAGATATGGATTATGCACTTGTGGAATGTTTATGTTTAATTATGGATCTGAATATGTTTTATCACCATCACACTAACATCCTTGCATAACAACTCTAAATAGGAGCCTCATACCTTTATGCACTTCAGGTGAGCACTCAGATTCTAGGTTGCAGTCAGATGTCCCAGCTACTGATCTCATCTCTCTTTCTATATGCTCTCATACCCCTTCTACATCTATTGACAATCCCCTACAAAATTATAAATAATACATCCATGTTGAGAATGGTGATTATGATGAGGATGTTGTTAATATCATAGAATTGACCAATGATATCTTGCATGCTTTGTATTTTACTCCCCTAGATTTTTATGAGTCTGTCTATCATACTCAATATATTTCTACTGGTCCTCATGAATTCCAAGTTAAATTTCTTCCATCAATCAACCCACCACTAGTGTTATGATTCCTTCATTCTAATAATGTACATTCTCTAGATCCTATTTCCACATGTGGTTCCTTCCACATCCATTAATCTTGTTCATAATGTTACTATTACTTCTTATCCTATGTCATTTCCTCATTTTGATTACTTTACTTGCACATTATACATTGATCACAAGTATTGACAGAATGTTCCTTATGATCATACTTTCTCTAAAAATGTTTTCATATATGAAGGCCTCACCCAATTGGGATTTACTCTTATTGATATCATCCCTTTGTTTACACCTCACCCTCAATATTAAAGGTATATTTTTCTCCTCACATATTTAGGCCCATGTATCTTCAACACGAAGTTTTTGGTTGCACTTGACACTTTTCCTTCTCCTTTACTCTCATAAAATCTTCACTTTGCTATATTGGTTGTACTATTAATCGGTGACCTAGCTACCCTTCTCACTTTTCCAATTGCTTCTAAGTCTAGTTACCATTCACTAATTATTCCCACTCCCTCACGGTTATTCTCCAAAAGTGACACAATGAAATGCACTTCATATTTCCCTGTTAGCACCATTCACTAATGATGAATATATTATGGGCATGTATGATCTCCTGTATCCTCATTACCCTATCCTTTCTCAAAGATAAACCCAAATGCTTTGCATATCTATGCATCTCAACCAGCCTCCCTGTTTAGTTGCATTTGTGACTCAGGTTTAGACCAATATTTCCTAAACCTATGATACTTCCACATAGACATCACCTCATTGGAATTCACTCCTTAGGGGCACACTAATTTTCCTCACAACACACTGATGACGAACTTTCTCCCTCCCCAATAGTTTATACTTGACTGTTGAGGGCATCCTTCACCATGAACTCAGTCACTATAGTGCACGCACACCACATTCACACACAGCACACACTTGGCTACACACGACACACTTCACTTCACTTTTTTTCACACTACACAAATCACACACACACACACTTCCCCTTTTCACTAGTTCACACATGTTAGTGACACACAGCACATCACTTCCTTGATCACACTTCACACTCCCACACTCCACACACGGGGCCATCTAGCTCTATTCCTACCCTTATAGTTGTTATCTTTCACTACTATTTACAACTAAAAAAATCCCCACCCATGAAACATGTTATTCTTATATCTTTACTTGGTTATACTCTTTCTTCCTTATTACTACTATATGTTACACCTTTTCGGTACCCATGTTACTATGATTCATAGCTCATGATTTAGCTCACCTTTTCTATCCACTACACTGCACATCCCACATCGTATATCCACAAGGTGAATGTAGGTCACTTATCAGGTTTGCTATAGTGAATGTCATGATGTTTGGCCTGATTTCTATTACTAGTCCAAACACCTTTAGGCACTTAGTCATTCCTTCAATGGGTTGCTCCTATCCATAGAAAAAAATAGTTTCAGTAGTTGCACGGTCACACTTTTTCTCCAGTCCCCATTTAAGTGGTTAACCCCATAGCTAATTCACATTTCAGACTCCCATAATCAGTCACTAATAGGAACTAACTACTAATTTAGGAACTAAATAAGGGAATGAAACCTCACTTGAATATACATGACAACGAGATATGCCTAGAGTCCTTTGTGCCACCCAAGAAAATTTACAAATCCATAGTTTCCTTAATCATTCTACATTGGCACTTATCACATAGGTAAGGGTCTAGCCAGATTGAAGGGAAAAACATACCAGCTCTCCCATCTCACTTTCTAGCTTAGTGCTGAATTCACCCCTAGCTTAACCAACTTACTACTGGCTCTCTCACCCATCTCACCCACATATCTCTCTACTCACCCTTGGTTTGGAACTCAATAGGATGCCAAAATCCTTCGTGTTATTCACACTCATCTCCCAACTTGAACATCGACTTCTACACAGAAGGACTCATCACATTTTTATCTACCTTTCTGCTTTCCACACTTCAGGTATACTATAACCACTTGGCTTATCCTGGGGAAACACTGTACATATTTCTCATTTTTACATGCATTTTTCCAAGTTAAATATCAATTGCATTTACCTAGAACATTGACTTTACACATTGTTTTCTAGTGTTACGTAGGTCCTATCTTATCCTGATGAAGGAACTATTAGCACACAAGGAATCACGCATGAAGCTTATTTCAAGAACACTTTATGAAAATGCAATCATTTCCAAGGAACTGTCACACTAACCCTATTATTACTCTTACTTACATGTAAATTTCACCCCTATGATCCTTATCCCCTTTCCTTAGAATCTGGATGAAGTGGCACATTTTATCACTATTTCCAAGTTCATGACTATGCTAGTCAACACTTATTTAAGGCTACAACTATGTATATACAATCTTCATTCGACTCTCCGAGGTACCCCCGTTTTATTTTTTACTTTATGCTAATGGATCTTCCCTATTGCAACACACAAGCCATAAAGTGGGGGGGAATGTAGTCACTAGATCACACATTTACCTATGCTACATCTAGGTCCTCTAAATACTTCATTTATATACCAAAATGATTCCTAAAGCAAGAGAATTACCAAAAAATCAAATAATCCCCCATATAAAATCCCACAAAATTGGGGATAAAAGACACCTCACCCACTATTTACTAACCCTCACCCACTCACATTTATATTATGTTCCATCACACTTACCCATGTGTATGTCCAATGCACTATGGACCCTCTCATTTCACCCATACATGTGTCGCATTCCCTCAATGAGCACTCGGGCAAAAACTATAAAATCACCTTCATCCCACATCATTTCCACTTTCTCTCTTTGTTGATTTTTTAGATGTTACACTTGAGTTTTCTTGCTACTCTTACTCACCATATATTGGTTTTCACTAGGTCTTAAAGAAGTGAAAGCAAAGCACAAAGGAATCAGATAAAAAATATGATGCAACATTGTGTTATTGCAAATTTCCAATACATGGGGGAAATAATCACAACATGCAGATTACAAGGATAATGATCTTCTATGATTTTCAGTGAAATTTTGAAACTATGATTGTCCTATAATATGAGTCAAGTATATTTATCATTTTTCATTTACTGTTTTGTCATTTGGGATCAATAGTAATTGTAGCTTTTATTCTCCTTGAAAGGGTTAGGGATCTAGATCAAGGCAAGTCCCCTAACCACAAAAAATAAATAACATTTTTTCATATGTGCTTGTGTGCATAGGGGTTTAGATCTGAAAGAGTTATACCCACTTTATTCAATGAAAGTGTAGTAACTCATAATCAGATTGGGGTCACCGTCTCTTCACAATGACAACATAAATCATATTATATTTTAGTAGCATTGATTTGCTTGATTATTATCAACTAATCCATCTTGTAGGTGATTTAAATCTAGGTACAAGTACATAGTGAATATGATAAAAATAGTAATGACAATTAGTTATCAATGAGGTATTCTTAAAAATAACCAAAATAAGATCTTAGAACATTTATTGCACTTAAATTGTACATCATTATGTATTAGGCGGATCCTATCTTTCTATGTGATTATATTTTCAAAGAAATGTCAATTTCCATATTACAAATTATTCAATATATAGCTTGTACATATCCTAAAATATTCTCATATTATTGTGTACACACACACACATACATACACACACACACACACACAGTACATAGTATGATATAATTGATTACCTAAGGATGAGGGCCACTAACCCATTTCGTGGCATCACCAGTCACACCGATCTTGTCGTGAATACCATGGTAGGATAATCAATGTTTCCTTATGTTAGATTTAATTTGATTAGCTAGCCTATGTGGATAGTAAATTTATATACGATTCACTAGTGTGCCCTTACTAGGGTATCCTATGTAACGGTAGTAGGCCTTATGGCTTAACACGTAGCTGAGATATAATATTTATAGGACCTCCCAATTACTAGGAGAACCGATACCATTACACCACTACCCGTTGGATAAATCTATATCTAAAAATAACTTGTATATAAATTTATATAAAAAAATAATGTTTATATTTTAAAATGTAAGTTGTAAGAGATGGCAATCCTAAAATTTTACAAATATTTTACTTACTAAAAACATCTAAATAATGCAAACAACCATCAAATTTAAAACTTGAAATTTATTATTTGTGACAATACCAAAACTCATGGTTTAAAATATTCATTCCTAATTTTATAACTCTTTTTATCACTTCGTTTAGTAAAAGCGCACCAACTTTGAATTAATTTTAGATAGGATATTTTAATATCAAAGGTAGGAGTCATGAAACACAGTAACCCCCCAAATAGATTCATGACATGGAGGGATTATCCCCCTTTTAATAGAGTGAGATGAAAGATTATCTTCTAGCAATCACACATAAGGAGTGCAATATGAACGCTGAAAGGGGTTGGGGGAGTAGTGAAGAGTGGAGGAGGTATGAAGGATCAATTTTGAAGGAAATAAATTTGTTACAGGAATTTGACAAAGGAGAACATGGAGCGAGGGGATAGATGGATGGAACCCAAAAAATGAGATAGGGAATCTTGCAAATCTCTTTTTCAACCATCTCGTCAAGTGTTGACAAAGGAGGTATGAAGGATCAATTTTGAAGGAAATACATTAGTTAGGTTGTGGGTGCCCTTTGACATGACCAAAGGAGAACGTGGAGTAAAAGGCCTCAAAATACAGATGGATGGATCCACCTAAACATGTGATAGGGAAGCTTAATGCAATTTTTGAACCATCTGCTTTGAAAATGGTTTTGATTTAAGTTTTTGGTCTTCCTGAAATACTTGGGAATGAGGGTCACTTTGACTTGCAATAGGAAGACAGATGATAGACTCTTTGTTTAGAAATAGGTAAAAAAGAACTTCAAACCTATAGAATTGATTCCCTAATGAATGTGTATGATGTTATTGAGATAGTTTAGGACCCTCAATGTGAGTGCCTTTTGCAAGTGTTGATCCCAAAATGTAAATGAGTGAGTTTTTAAAGTTTTAGGGTTACCAAATGAGGTGTGATTTATTTGTTTAATATGCCTACCAAAGCTTGTTATGTCCTGACAGGACAACCAATGGGTGTATTTGTTCATGAAAATGTGGTGCAATTGAAAGAATTTTTCAACACATGTCAAAACCATATAGCACAAATATCAATATTGAAAATAACATTTTTGGGCCGGAGGTTAGAAAACATATTTTTACTTTATGGAAACTAATTTGTGTTCATTTCTTTTGATATATTAATATGCAATTAACTTTATGATACTGATAACAAAGAGGTCTACATAGGTAAGAAAGTTTTCATAAGAGCATATCCTAATTGTATCAAGCAAGAGTGAAGAGAATACTATTTATCCATGCAAGTAGTAAAATTTCAATATCAACAATATGAAAAAATGGTTCCAAATTTGCAAGTGGCTACATTTTCCCCCTATTAAGTATGAAATGAACTTTACATGATTAAAGGAAAATATACTCATACTTGTAGACACACTTTGTTTTCACTAGAACAATGAAATTACAATTTTGGAGTAAGCATTGTGTTATAATTTAACATGCTCCGATTATGAAACCTGTAACATATAGTGTAGTCAATGCCCAAGATAGAAATTGAGTTCTAACTCTAAATATAATGAAATTATATCCCATGAAATCTAAGAATAAGAAATGCCAAAAGAGATATAAAAGTATTGAACTATTGTGCCTATATTGTTTTATGGATAACTATATACTGTTTTGCTACCTTGGGGATTTTGGATTTTGAAATCTAACGAATAATTGGGGGTGATCAGTCCCCAATTTATGCCAACATCAAATGTGTTAATACTAATGCAACAGATGAAGTCTTGAAGCATAATGGAACTAATAGTGAAGGATTTAAGCACCCTTAAATAAGAAGAAGACCAAGTTATTAAATTCATCCTTTAAGTGGTGAGTATTCAGTTCCCTACAAGAAAATTAGGAAATTCGTACAATACTGCAGCTCCTAGTTGACTTCATATAGGTTTCATAACCCCACAGACCATACCTTTACAGAATTCAATATAAATGTTTTTTGTAGAATTAGACAAACATTAAGAGCTACATAAGCATAAGTGCCCCCATATGGTGGGTGCCACATGAACTGAGTATAAATTGAATAGAAGTTGGGGGTACATGATGTAAATTCCAGGTGAATAAATGAGACCCCCATTATAGCTTCTAATGTGTCATTGAAACTAGAAGTGGTGAGCCTAAACCATTCATTTCCAAAGGAGAATGAAATGCTTGCCATTGCCCCTGGTGAAGCTCTATGGAAAATGTAATGGTCTTATGAAACCTAGAGGTGAAATACCTATCGATGATGCAAGAAAGTTCAATATTCTGTTGAAAAATTCGACAAGAAACCTCAAAAAATGGGAAAAACCCATTAATTTTTCTTCAATGTATAATTTGACCAGGCACAATTATTTTTCTATTAACTACCCTGTGCTAAAATATGTTGATTTCATGTGTTTGAGTCCAATTCTCTGGTATTTGTAGTTCTAAAATCCTACAAAATTAGAGGGGGTTGTTTCCTAGGCCAAATTCCTATGTCTATTAGAAATGTAGAAAACCCCCAAATTGACAACCATAAATGGCATGATTTCATTTTAAATGTGTGAGTGAAGAATTTGAGCATGTGGCAAACTCAAAAGGAAATGCAGGGATACTCATATTCAGAAGCTACTCCTAACTTGTGTATAACAATCACTAGATGAAAAAGGATCAGGAGCCTCACCAAGAAGAAAATGTAATCAACGACAATACTTTATGATATGTAGAATCTTACAATCATGAGGCGCATCTACGAATAGATCAATGTTCACCATCTTAATATTTTTGCAACTATATTAATCTATTTGCAACAATAGAGAAGCCAATACTTAAAAATTTTACATATGTTAGTAGAAAACAAGTCTCATAGTATGTAGAAATAGTGAAAAATTCAAACAATGTCACATGAAAGGTGAAATTCTTGAATTACTGGTGGGACAGTTGATTCCATTGCATCCATCACAGGCCCTTCATGATTTCTCTCTAAACAAGATATTCACAAACATAGGTTGATGCCGCAACATATTGCAAATTTCAATACCTTTATCATTTTTTTCGTAGATAATCAAATATTTAAATCCTTGACATCCACAATCAAAGTTCCTTGCCAAAAATTATACATATCCAATAAACAATTGCTCTGATGTCACCAAATTCTGCCTCGGTAGAGTGCTTTCCCCGTTATCAACTCCATGAAAAACATCATAACATCAACTGTAAGCATCGCTATTTGAAGTCACCATAAATAGAGTAAGTTTTCCACAAGAGACATGTGTTAGTCAAATGTTATTCCAAAATATAACAAATAACAATATAAATATGTAACAGAAGTTTAATTGTTTCGAATGTGTAAAGGTATCATAATGAAAATATGTAAACTTGGATATTTGTCATGTAAGTAAACCTGATGACGAGCAGATTTAAGGACTTTGTGTTTATAGGTTAGCATGTAGCCTAGTGCCAACAGGGCATTGTTCCAACATCTGGCATCATGTTAATGCTACTATCTTGGAGAAATTCTTGCGATCATGCTCAATATCAACAACCTTTGCCTCGTTAAAATTGTCCAACAAATAAGTATGATTTTACATCAAAGGAATAACCAATTGCAGGAAAACTAACACGTATGAATGTAAAGTACAAATAATCTTAGTTGCCCATAAATGCAATCTTCCCGATCTTTAGCCCAAAACATGACCTATTTGAGTGTTCATGCAAAGCATCATAAATATTTCCCTTGGTTGATTCATAAATTATGAAGATTTGAACTTTTATAGATGGGATAGTAAAGCTTTCCCCCCAATATTCTTGTGCCGAATTATTCCAAGAGTTTCGATAAAACTCTACCTTCTCCAACTTGTTAATTTGAACCTATAAACAAAGTGCATCCTATCAAGAAACGTGGGGGAAGGAGTAACACAAGAGCTACCATAAAACAATTTCAACCAAAGTGAATAGAGTCCAAGATTCCATGTCAATTACATAACATAGTAAGTGTAATGACATGAAAAATAAGAGTGTGGTAATTAGGAGTAACTAGAATTAGGTGGAATTTGGGATTGCTTGGCAACTTTACCTGGAAAGAGTATGGTGCGCAATATAAGGAATTGAAGACTGTGTGCCAAAACTGCATCCTGATGGCCAATGTGATGATTCAGGGAATGTGCAACATATTTAGTGGTAGGAGGCTTGTTAGTATCAACCTCAAGTAATGGACTTGGAGAGGCACAAGAATCTTTTCATAACCAATTCCTCTGTAATACGGGAATACTTGGGAAGCATTAGAATCACATGTAATAGCCATATGACTATAGGAGAAACCATAAACATACATTCATGGAAAGAAGGGGAAAGTAGGATGCCCCCTGAGTATTGGAGAAGAAGTCACATAGTGGATATTTGAGTTGCATACTTAGGATTTAGCCTATATTTACCAATTCTTGTAGAGATCCATAGATCATCAGGTAAGTCATTGATACTTGTTTTGTGAGAACCCTATAATATATGTCTTGTTGTACTCAGTCTACAAAAGTGTCAGAATCATTTGTATTGTTATTACACTTCAATATTGAAATATGTGGATTAGAAGTCTATCATAGCCTGATGTGGAGAGGGAGATATTTCTATAGAAGAATTTGGTTAACATATACAAAATTTTTTTGTTTCTATCATTATTGGTATCTATAATCTCAATCATCAACCCAGTTAGCATCTTTGCAAGCAGGCATGGATCCGTGTTAGTAATTTTATAATGTTAGCCTTGAGATAAATTCCTTTGTATGGTCTATGTGATTTGAGGCCCTATGTAATTGGTCATGTTTGATTGGTACAATTACAGTAGGATGTAAGTCTTGAGTAGTGAGAGAGTGGTGTTTCTGAAGGAGGTATGTCATTTTTATCCTCTTCTTGAATATGTGGCTCTTGTATTATTGCAAATTAGTTGTAGCTTTCAATATTGCATTAGTTTGTACAATAGTAGGGTGTAAGTATTTAACTAAGATCGGTGTTTCTGAAGGAGGCATGTCATTCTTATCACTCTTCTTGAATAGGTAGCTCTTATATTATTGTAGGAAGTTACAACATTTTATACTATATTATGTGCGCTAGACATGGATGGATCAACTTTACTCCTTTGAGATTTGTGAATTAGAGATGAAGGTGTAGTGAAAATGTCATATACTCTATCTTTGCTTTAAATGAAATAAATCCCTAGATACGCTCACGAGTTGTTGGATTCTTCATTATAAAGCATAACAATCATTGTCACAATGTCCATTTGGTGGGTCTGTCGACACTAAAATTTTCCTCCATAATTTCTATTTCATTAATGTATGTATTAGGAATAGGATGTTGTTAAGTATAATTAGTAGTAGCGTCTGATAGAAGATAACGGCACCATCAGTACGGTGCCGCCAATAATGTGGAGTACGGTAATAGTCAAAGTACAATAGGAATGTTGTAAAAAGTAAATATTTGTCGTAAGTGGTCCGGTAATGTTAAAATGTCAAAGTTTGGGTAATTAGAGAAGTAGGGTCTACATGATTAGGAATTAGAAATATTATATTGGTAATAAGGACAAGGAGTGAGGTCATAAATATTTTGTGTATTTTATTTGTAAAAAGTCTAAAAATGTGGAACCCATGTAAAATGATAAGGTTTATCTTATCTTAAAAGATAAGCTTACATGTACAGATAAGAGTTAAGGTATGGAATATGATTCGTCAGAGTGGATTTCTTATCCTATCTTAGAGATAAGATGGATAAGCCTGGAAGTTCTATAAATAGAGAGGCCACCCCCCTCATTTAGCATAGAAAGAAGTAGTGAGAAATATTGTAGGAAGTGTGCAAAGGAAGCCATTAGTTTAAAGGTGTGTTGAAGAAGCCATTAAGAGGTGTAATTGTAAAGTTTCTCCCATAGTATTGGTGGAAGGCAAGTGAAGTCAATAACACTTGAAGTACCTCATGGGTGAGATTGTAACAATTTCATGTTAATATTATAATTTACTTTGATATTTCAGATTTGTCATCATTCCGTCTTATCATAGTCGATGGTATTCTTGTGTTATGTTGTTGTTTTGTTTCCAGATTACATCCACCAAACTAAAGGCTGTGCATTAGTAAATAATCATAGCACGAGGAGTTCCCGGTGAAGAATTATCATAGTGCCGGATTGGTGATGACATTTTGGTTCCATTGCCGGGACCATTCCTCGTTGGTGGATTTTCTGGAGAGATATTCCCACTTAGTCAAAAATCAATTGGAGGGTAACCTTGTTTTTACTGTGCATAGTAGTTACCATGGTAAATTCATTTTTGCCGTGAATAGTAAGTTACCATGGTAAAGTCATTTTTGCTGTGAATAATATTAACCAACAGTAAAGTCACATTTTACCGTGAATAGTATTTACCGCAGTAACTTCACTTTTTACTATGAATAGTGTTTACCACAATAAAGTCAGTTTTTACCGCAGTAAGTCAAGTTTTACCATAGTTTACCATGGTCATTTCTATTTTACTGTAGAAAGGTGTAAAGTCACTTTCTAGTATAGTGATTCCAATTATTGGTGCACATAAGTCTTGTTGATTGTACTTTTGGGTTGGTATTTCACTGTGGTTACTTTTGAAAATGGGGAAGATTCCTGTTTTTTTCAGCCCAATCTAATGAAGATGATTCCTTCTTTCATTCAAGAGTTTAAAGCGATCTTGTATTTGTAATGGCCTCATAAGAAGGGAACAATGGACTGAATTTTTTCCTACCTTTTTGGATGGTTCATCACTTAGATGGTTTTGAAACACTAGGTGATAATGTGAAAAATTCATGGGATTTATTAATTGAAAGTTTTCTTTGAAGAATTTGGTGAATAACAGAAACATGCAGATCTCATGATCGATATCACAAATCTATCCTAAGGAGAGAAGGAGAAGATAAGGGATTATCATGCTTCGTGTTCTAGAGCTAAGGAGGAATCTCGATGCCCAGATCCGGAAGAAAGGATTAGCGGATGGGTTGATGAATGGTGTAGATAATCTCCTCTGTAAGCACTTCATTCTTGGGATGAAGCCAAAGATCAGACAACGAGTGAAGTATGACGCCCACCCAGCTACCATTGAACAAGCAAAGGAGATTGCAAGAAGGCAAGAAGAAAGCATGGAAGAGGAGCCCAAAGAAATTGTTGCTAAAGTAGAGCCTACACTAGCACCTTTGGTCTAGAATCCAAAACCACTCCCGGTGAGCACAAATATTTCTCCTATTACATCTACTGAGTATGAATATTTGCTCAAAAAGATGGGTCAGTTAACTATTAATCTTCTTCAAGGAAAGGAATTTAGTTCTCAGGGAGGAGATAGAGGTCCAAAAAGAAATATTTTTGAAGTTGTATGTTATGGTTGCTATAAAAAGGGTCATTATAAGTATAATTGTCAAGATAGAGCTTCTACATTTGGTACAAAGGAGTTAATGATAAAGGAAAAGCACCTGTGAATTCTTTCGATGTAGTAGATAAGAGCGGAAATAATGAAGTAGATGTGTTTGTAACAAAAAGAAAGAAAGAAAAAGATAACCAAGATGGAAATGATCCTAAGAAGATGAAAGAAGAAAGTAGTAAGAAACATAGGAGAAGAAAGTTGGGTGTGCAGGATTTTCTGATTTCACAGGGGCAAGGACCATACTCCATCTTGGAAGATCTTTCCAAAAGGCCTGCAAATATTACATATGGTCAACTCTTGGCTATGTCTTATGAGAAGAGACGGGAGCTCCGAAGTGGACTCAATGCTCAAATGAAGGAAGGAGGTTGAGGTCCCTGTTTTGGAAGCAAAGGTAGATCTCTATGCTCCACAAGCTGAGGTATTATGTAATGGTATTTCAATTCATGATGTCTTAGTTGATGGAGGTGTTGCAGTTAATGTAATGACCGAGTCTGTAATGAATATGTTGGTTTTAAAAATTGATCACCCCTTCAACACTTATGTTAAGGTCATTAAATAAAGGAAAAACTAAACCAGAAGGTGTAGTTTCAAATGTGGCAATATCTGTTATGGGTGTTATATGTGTGGTAGAACTTTCAGGTGATGAAAAAATGGTACTGTTGCGTATCCAATGTTGTTGGGAAGACCATGGCTAAGGAGAGTTCATGCAAGAAACTACTGGAATGAAGGTTTCATGACACTTGGACGTGGTAGAGAGAGGGTGAAGATAAATGTGATCCCTCGGCATCATAAGGCAGAACCTGTGGATTCAAGTGATGAAACTGATGATTGGACATCCTCTGATTACTCTAGTACCAGTGAAGTGGACACTGAAGATGAAGAAAGTGAGGTTGATGTTTCAGTCATGGATATCCTTCCAGTCACACTGACTCATGACCCCATAAAATTATCTGAAGAAGAAGTTGATGATCGTCTCCAACAAATAAAGATTGGTGATGCTGTGATGGAGAGTGAGAAGGAATCCTACCTCCAGCTCTTTCAAAGGTACATACACATATTCACTTTTGATTACAAGGAACTCCATCAAGTAAGTTGGGTAGAACATTGTATTGAGCTGGTAGATGGTGCTAAGCCCATAAAGCAAATGCCATATAGAATGAATCCTAATTTTTCTAAGACTGTAAAAGAAGAAATAGATAAGTTGCTTGATGTAGGATTCATATTTGCTGTGGAGAATTCAGAATGGGTTTCTCCCATTGTGATCTCAATAAAAAAGAATGGGAAGCTACACATTTGTGTTGATTACAGGAAGCTCAATAAGGCAACAAAGAAGGATCATTACCCTCTTCCATTCTCAGATCAGATCTTGGACGAAGTAGCTGGCCAGGAGTGTTATAGTTTTGCTGATGGATATAGCGGATACAACCAAGTCATGTATAGCAGAGAAAGATCAGCTAAAGACCACGTTCACCACTCCTTGGGGAATTTTTTGCTTATAGAGTTATGCCTTTTGGGTTGTGTAATGCTCCAGCAACATTCCAGCATTTGATGAATAGGGTGTTCGAACCCTACATTGGGACCTTCATCAAAGTATTTCTGGATGATTTTTGCATCTATGGGAGCAAGTTGGACCCACCTGCACTAGATGGAGACAGCATTTCAAAGGTTAGATGAAGCACAAGCCTCACTAAACCCTACAAAGTGTGTCTTTGGATGTTCTAAAGGTGTTTTGTTAGGACATGTTGTATCCAGAGATGGTATTGGTACTGATCCTGATAAAGTTTCAAAAATCAAAGATTTACCATTTCCTATGAATAGAAGTAAGTTGAGATCATTTTTAGGCCATGTGGGTTACTATAGAAGGTTCATCAAGAATTTCTCAAAGATTGCATAGCCACTAACCCAGTTCTTGAAGAAGGATATTACTTATGAACCAGGAAATAAGGCACATGAAGCTTTTGGACAACTAAAGGAAGCCCTGGTGTCTTCACCTGTTTTAAAGAATCTAGATTGGAGCAAGCCATTCATTATGTACACTGATGCCTCAGATGCAACACTAGGAAGTACTTTGAGCCAAAAGGATGAAAATGGGAATGAACATCCAATTTACTTTGGGAGCAGACAAATGAGCAGTGCTGAGGTAAATTATACTGTAACTGAAAAAGAGGCTCTAGCTATCATTTTTGTTGTAAAGAAGTTTAGAAATTACTTGCTAGGGCAGAAATTTATAGTTGTAACAAATCATCAAGCTCTAAAATATATTGTCAATAAGCCTAACCCGTCAGGGAGGATAGCAAGATGGATAATTTTGCTACAAAGAATTTGAATTTGATATTATAGATAGGCCAGGAAAAGAAGCATGTCAATGCAGATGCACTCTCTCGAGCCTATGATGGTTTAGGATCATCTTGTGATGATGATGATTTCCCCGATGCAGCATTGTTATCCCTTGACACAATCCCTAGTGAATACATAGATATTTGGAATTATCTAAATGAATTCAAGTTTCCTGATGGTGCCAATGCAAAGACTAAGAGAAAGATTACTCAAGCCAGTCATCCATATTCTATTTTGCATGGAGTATTATTTTGAATAGGACCTGATGGACACTATAAGAGGGCAGTTAGACGTGATCAAGGGAAGGAACTGCTAGAAGAATTCCACAATGGTACATGTTGAGGGCACTTCTCTGGACAACTTACAGCAAGAAGGATCTTCGATGCAGGTTATCACTGGCCCACTCTTTTTAAATATTGTTATAATTATTATAAGACATGTGATATTTTTCAAACACATGGTAAGCGTAAGACTTCATCAGCTCCATTATGTCATATTCTTCCACTTGGGCCCTTTGAAAAGTGGGGAATAGACATTGTAGGTCCACTTCCAACTACCTCATGCCAAAATAAGTATATTTTAGTTGCCATAGATTATTTAACCAAGTGGGTTGAAGCTAGGTCATTGAAAACAGCTTCCATGGATGAAGTGGGAAGGTTCATATATGAACGCATTGTCACCAGATTTGGTTTTCCATTAGAAATTGTAACAGATCAAGGAAGCCACTTCATTAATGAGGTAGTAGAATCCCTAGTCAATAAATTTTCTATTAAGCACAGGAAGGAAACAACATACAAGCCAAGCACAAATGGACAGGTGGAACGAACAAATTTTGTGTTGTGTCAAATTCTAACAAAAGATGCAGCCTTGCAGGTACATAAGTGGGATAAAAGGATTCATACAGCATTATGGGCATATAGGGCAACATCAAAGTCAGCAACAGGATACTCCCCATTTCAGTTGGCCTACGGCATTGATCCAGTTCTTCCTATTGAGTTTTATATTCCCACTATGAGAGTTATGAAAAATGAAAGGATGGATGAAAGTGATTCAGTAAAAGAAAGGTTGGTACATCTTCATTTGCTAAAGGAAATGAGGGAAATAGCAAAGGATACAAGCCATAAGAAGAAAATGAAGCAGAAGGAATACTTTGATCAAAAGATCCGTTGGTCTTCATTTCATGTGAATGACTTGGTTCTAGTATATGATTCCAGATACAAAAAAAGAAGACAGAGAAAATTTCTTCCAAAATGGATGGGGCCCTACAAAATAGCTGCTATGCATGAAAATGGTATGTACCGATTAGAGGAATTGGATGGCACTCCCATTACGAAATGGGTTAACCACGACAAGTTGAAGATTTTCCAAGCACCAGAATAGTCTACTCTGAGGACAGAGTAGAAGCTAGGAATGGGGAAGATGTCGACACTAAAATTTTCCTCCGTAATTTCTATTTCATTAATGTATGTATTAGGAATAGGATGTGGTTAAGTGTAATTAGTAGTAGCGTCTAATAGAAGATAACGGTGCCATCAGTACGGTGCCACCAATAATGTAGAGTAGGGTAACAGTCAAAGTACAATAGGAATGTTGTAAAAAGTAAATATTTGTCGTAAGTGGTCCGGTAATGTTAAAATGCCAAAGTTGGGATAAGTAGAGAAGTAGGGTCTACATGATTAGGAATTAGAAATATTATATTGGTAATAAGGACAAGGAGTGAGGTCATAAATATTTTGTGTATTTTATTTGTAAAAAGTCTAAAAAAGTGGAACCCATGTGAAATGATAAGGTTTATCTTATCTTAAAAGATAAGCTTACATGTACAGATAAGAATTAAGGTATGGAATATGATTCGTCAGAGTGGATTTCTTATCCTATCTTAGAGATAAGATGGATAAGCCTGGAAGTTCTATAAATAAAGAGGCCACCCCCCTCATTTAGCATAGAAAGAAGTAGAGAGAAATATTGTATGAAGTGTGTAAAGGAAGCATCAGTTTAAAGGAGTGTTGAAGAAGCCATTAAGAGGTGTAATTGTAAAGTTTCTCCCATAGTATTGGTGGAAGGCAAGTGAAGTCAATAACACTTGAAGTTCCTCATGGGTGAGATTGTAACAATTTCATGTTAATATTATAATTTACTTTGATATTTCAGATTTGTCATCATTCCGTCTTATCATAGTCGATGGTATTCTTGTGTTATGTTTGTTGTTTTGTTTCCAGATTACATCCACCAAACTAAAGGCTGTGCATTAGTAAATAATCATAGCACGAGGAGTTCCTGGGTAAGAATTATCATAGTGCCGGATTGGTGATGACAGTCCCAACACAGTCATTCCTACCCCTTATTTTTTCTCATCACTACGACACAGTCCAGTAGGTTTCTATTATTTAGCTAAGTTATTTCCTCTTCTCTATTTCATATTAGGGTTATATTTTCATATTACATATTTACTTAGATCGTTAGTATAATTATTTTGATTTAGGAGCATCATCTTATTCTTTGTAAATATGACATAATGTCATCAAAATTTCTCTTGAAGTTAAGTTCTTAGGTCTAATAAGTGTTTATGAGTCACCTTGGGCACTAATTTGGACTTTGGCCCTTTAAAATTTTAAAATTTGTATTTCCCTTCAAAAGGCTAAATTAAAAATTTAATCCCATTTTTGGGTTTTTTAGGAGTTATTAGTATTATTTTTAGGTCACCAAGGGAATTTCTAGTTCGTATGAAGGTTAAAGGTGAGTCTATTACTTAAGACATGAAAATTCCTAAGCTCTAGTCTTGGGTTATGCTTGAAGTGTTGAAATAAAGGTAAATTTATATGATTTTAAGGGGTCTAAAAATTCCCTATACGGAGGGAAACAAAATTTTGGAGATATAAATACCTATTTGTAACTAATTTGCATTCATCATTCGAATGGTCACTATATGAGAAAAAACTCCAAGGAGTTGAAGAGGAAGATTTGTGTACACATACTTCTAATGTTTATATTTTCATTTTTTTTGTAATTGATGATCCAAGAAAACTATCCATGAAATGTGTAATAAGGATTATAAATAATAAGATGTCAACAAGTGTGTGATTACATAGTTTCATGTAATATTTCATAGTCTATGCTCAAGGTACTTGAAGTTTGAATTGTAATAACTAATCTTGTAAAAATAATATGTGAATTGATTGTGATGAAGTCATAATCTTGATATGTATTTTGAAGGAAACTATAATGGTGCATATTATGTGTTTCCTAGATACTAACAGTCCACAACTCTATCTCTCTCGCTCACATATTATATTCATGTGTCATGTCTTTGGTCCAATGAAACCACAATCACCTCTTTATCTACCTGTAACACCTTGACAAGATCAATTATTGTACGTACATCACTAGATCAAGCCAAAATGTTAACAATCCTTAGGATCCCCCGTCATAAAGACACTCAATGCCCAAAATAGGATTAGAATCCCTTTCAGCCAAATACATAGTTTTCGGAAATTGGTCATGTTCATACCTGACTTAGGAGTTAGGTTGCAGTTACTCTATTAGTCTTCCATCACTATCCAGCCTACTAAATGCACCCCTCTTTTCCTTTGGTGCTATTGATATGTATACCTGTCAATACTCAAAAATGTGAGGGCTCTCAAAGGTGTCTAGGTAACACACAATGGGAAGGACTCCGAGGTGTAGTAAACTTGGCTCCTTAAGTGCACTGTGGACAGTAAATATCCTTAGTATCATGACATCATGACATGTAACAAGTTTTGCACCTAGGATCAAATCCAATGGTTTTGCACTTAGACATTTGAGTGAGCCATATGACATAATGTAAAGTTGGTGGCACATTTTCCAATAGCTACATAATTTGAATATATATCAAGGAAGTCCAACCTGACAGTGAACAAGAAATATAAACAGCAAACTAGAATAAGTTATTCCTTTGTTCTTGTTAGCGAACCTAGACAGCCCCGCAAAATGCCATTTGTCAAGTTCGTGGACCCCAAAGTAATCTTCTTTATCATTATATCATACCTTCCTAGGTAAGTGGCACTTACATATTTTTATACAAAATAATGTGATTGTTAAGTTACCAATTCCTAGGTTCTTAGGATGGTTCCTAATGAACAAAAGGGGCTAAGAAGATAATTCAATCTATCTACATCTTGCAAAATACCCACCTGCAAGATATTCTATCACTCTGTTTCTTGATCTAATGACTAGGCATATACATTAGTATTACAAAAATATAAAAAATGCATTCATGTCATATGTAAACCCCTATACATTGCTTTGCCAACACTTTACCCAGACTTGCTAATCAGTTGTCTTATCTCAGAGAGTAAAATATTCAAAAAATGCTTCTAGGGGATCGGCTTGCTATTCTTCTTTTTTTGCAGTCTTTCCATACGTGCTGTATTGCAATGCACAGTTGAGATAAGGTGCATTCTCACATTCAAAGGAACATTATTTATTTGTTTTACATCCTCTGTACACTAATTGTAACCTCCCTTCTAAGGTCTCCAATTAAGTGCGCGAATTTCCAATAGCAACCTCCCTTTAGGGTTTTTAATATGTGGAAACTCCCTCATAGATGCGCCATGCCCATGAGTTTTCAACCCTATATGGTGGTCCTCAAGTTTATAGTTGCATCTAAAACAAACGTGCCTTGGCACATCATGTTTAGAATTTAGTACCCACCTCAATCATTGATGTTGTTCCCAATTTCTTATTTTTGATGGTGCAAGCACTACTTGGTTTTAACAGGATGAATTATCTGAAGTAGAATATGGAGGTGGTAGTTCTTACACACACCGCTTGCCCTTATACGGAAAATGATATGTGGGATGACAATACTTTGGGATTTATTTTCACCTTGCTATTTGCTAAGTCACAAGAGCCTACAGTAAAGGTTGCGTCTTGTACCCATGAGGCTCATATATGTGAGAACTTTTCATTCTGTAATCTACCAAGATATAACTACAACTATGATAATGTGTGTATACCTTCTATACAAAGAATCCTCTTTGGTATTGTCCATGCAGATTTATCATGCTAGAGTCAGATGGACACATTTATATCATCTTGGATGAAGCCAACTAAGTTCAAGGGCACTAGCCTTGATTATAGAGCAATAAATGAGATGTGGGATGACCATACTTGGGATTATTTTACATTGAATATCTTGCAGATGGGAAGAAATACTTGATATCAGGTTTTTCTTGAACATCGGGCTACATTGACATGGAGGACTTCATTTACTCAGAACCAAGAAGGTCATAGGCTAGCCAATGGATGCATAATTCAGTTGTATAAATGGTATAAAAATCATCCTGCTTTGGTGTTTTCCAGTGAGATTTATCATGGAGAGTAATGGAAGTTTATTACGTCTTGTATGCCGTAATTCCAGTAAGGATCCCACATTCATTTTTCTTCCAATCCTATAAGGGCGAGGTGATAATCGAACCTCACATGCCCAACATATTGTGTTCTATGTTCATGTATCCTTTATCATCGACATTTTCTTGATCCTATAGCCAGGATGTTTACAATTCCTTTTCCACATCCTGATTCATTTGTTTCTACAATAATGTATGCAGTTCTTGTATTATGTTTTTAGTGTCAAAAATATCAAGGTTCTTATTTGGTAGCCATAATATCCTACATCACTGTGACTTTCCAATTGAGGATCTCAAAAGTACACAATCACCTTCCTGAGTTAGGGCTTCTGGGCTCCCTTGTTGCCCATTACTTTCACTAGTGTAATTCTTAGGTAAGTTTAGGAACAATGACATAAAAATGTTCACGATCCTTATTTTGATTAGGTTGCATGCACTTTGAATTTATTTGTAGTATCCTTTTTATTCCATTTTTCAACATGAGCTCAACAACAATAGTAGGTTAGTATATGAACTTTCTTTCTCATGTACTTTCTCACCTGATTGCATCATTGACAAGATGTGGACAATTACCCTTCAAGTTGAGATCTTTATGGGGTATGTGCCCAATGTCAAATTATACGGGTTTCTATTCAGATTGTGACTGGAGATCACATTATAGTTGGACCAATATTTTTCTAGAGTGTATGGAACCCTGTCCAATTCTATGTCTATAATGGTATCTTCTTCAAGATCCACCTTGACTTACGTGTTGGATGACTAAATGTGTTGTGACCACCACAGAGACATTTGCAGCGTTTTTGACGAAATATGGGGAAATTAAGTGACGTATCTGAGATGAATGCTAGGACTAGCTTGGGAGAGCCTTTTAATTTTTCATTGTTGACTACAATACCCACAAAAATGATCCTATGTGGAGCTTTATCTAGATAGCTCGTCACATAAGATGTGAAGTTTCTTGGATTTAGGAAAAAGGGTGGAATCTCT
This sequence comes from Taxus chinensis, assembly GCA_019776745.2. Lineage (NCBI taxonomy): Eukaryota > Viridiplantae > Streptophyta > Pinopsida > Cupressales > Taxaceae > Taxus > Taxus chinensis. The sequence goes on from JAHRHJ020002253.1 coordinate 262,189, forward strand.
ATACTATTGGCTCATTACTTGTGGTTGCAATTTACACAGTGGTCAGTTCACATTGAGAAAAGCCCAGGAGATTTTTGCAGGACTTGAATGGTGTCTCTAACTTGTATTCCTTATTCTTTTTTGTCTAATTTCATACCTTTGATCCTCGTGATAGTTCCGGTACCCTTGTGAAAAGTTTGGGCTTATTCACGTCCCTCAGATTGATAATTTCCCCTGCAGTCGATCTATACATCATGAAGTTGAGCTCAGACGAAAGGATCTTACTCCTTACTGGCCCTGGCAGAGATCATTCAATATGGGTGTGGCTATCAGGGAAAAGGATTTCCAAGCAACTGATCAAGAAGTTGATCCGTTTATCTAGACACAGATGGGGACAATTTGCCATTTTCTGAAATTGATAGAAACAAGGCCCCTCAGACTATAGAGGTGGTCAATAGCACTCTGTAATGCACCAAGCATTGACGCAAGAAAAATGGTATCATGTACCTTGGGGTAGATGGTAACATGTCTCCCTTGGGTGATGCACCATCCAGGCCAAAAGGGGGTTTTTTGCCTAAATAGTAAAGGAAAAGATATTTCAGAAGGAGAATAAGCACTACTTAAGGAAGAAGTCCCTGAAATCCCTCCTACCACCGCCAAGGAACAAGTAGTGAACTTAATGTCCCCAAGAAAGAAGAAGAAGCGGTCAGTGCTCCAACGGACACATCCACTTAGGAAGTTGAGATCACATCTATAGACTGGAATAGAGTATCAACCGTTCCCTCTCCCACTCCTCCTTCCCCTCCTAATGCCACTCAACCAAACTCCTTTGGTTGTGTCTTCTCACCTATTTCTACTATTCCCCCTCCCTCTTCTTCCATCTTCTCTTCCCTCACAGATAGCTGTCCCCCAGTATTTCTTCCCTCATCTCACAGATCCCTTCCTGCCCCCACGGTTCCCTCCACTTACAGTGACTCCTAACCCCATGAGAACTTAGAGTGTTGGCTTCTTTCTCAATGCCGCCACCAAGTGTCTTGAAAAATTTCCCCATCATCCACTACTTACTCCTTCTTCCACCGTCTGTTTCCTCATCTTCCTCTGGTCCCACTCCCCTAAGTCCAGAATGGATCTCCTAACACCTGAGCCAGCACAAGAGGAAAGTCCCTATTACACCCATGGACTTCTCCATTATTCCAGCTAAAGGGCCTAAGAAGAAAAAGGCTATAACCCACTTCTCTCAAAGTGCTTCAGGTGAAAGGGTTATGGAGATCACGTACCCTGATATCACAAAGAAGAAAGAAGATCTGTCTCCTACAGATTTTACAGTGACTGCAAGTCACAATGGGAACATCATCAAAGAGCCTTCAAGGAGAGGCTTTATCCATAGTGGATTCCCTTTACAATAATCTTCAAGAAGAAAAGGAAGAGAAGAGAATATTAAAAGAGCAAAACAAGCATCTTCTCCAAGCCCTGCAAAAAATGGGCAATGCCCCTCCTATGAACTGTCACCGACCCTCTCGAAGTTCTTAGTCAGGATAAGATAAATGAGTACATGCCAAGATTGGTGAGCAAGGTACAACAGTGTATCTTCCTGGAGAGAGAAAATCCTCAAAGATAGTGAGTAATTGATTACAAAGTTTACAGAGCTCTATCAAAATATAGATAAAGTGGACAAGGAACTCCAGGCAATAGCAAGACCTATCTCCGAAGAGTTATACCATGCCAGGTTGCAACACGAGGCATTCCAGAAGATGCTCGACTTCTCAGTCGATGACTTAGTGAAATTCAGCATCTTTGATCACCCGAGAGCACCCAACAAAGTCATTGTTGCTTTAGACTATCGGGTTGACCAAATGGAGTTTGTCTTGGAGAAAATAGACAAAATCAAGGAGGAAGCCCTAGATGTCATGCATCAAATGGAGTAGATCATCTTAAGAATGTCTCTAGGGTTACTCACTCCATCATACACCTTGAGGAAGGTAAATGATATTATTCAGCTTTTCAAGGGAATCGTCTCGTTGTAGGGTTTAGCATCAGAGGCCACTTTTGACAGAATCTATCAACAACCTTCTAGCCTACTGTGACTTTGTTAGATACCTGATGGAGGCAAGGAAACGAGTACTTCACACTCCCTGTAAAAACTCAGAGATGAACGAGAAACTTGTGAAGTCATCGGGGATCACACCAAGGGTTCCTGCTCAGGATCAACTTCAACCGATGGTCAGCAAGTTCATGGAGTATCGAGCTCAGTTTCACATTACCTCTCCTTGAGCAAAAGCAAGGACACTCCTTTCCAAGCCATGTGGGATGATGATGAATAGCCTCCTTCCTCTAGGGATAAATCCCATTTTTGTAAAAGTATTTAAAAGTATGTTGGCACAAATGATGACATCATCCATGTTGCACCATGGGATGTTGTCATCCACAAAATTACCCCAAAGTCAACATTTGACTTAAATAGATATTTTGTAAATAGTTGGTTGGCTCCTTTTTTCCTTCTTTGTTCTCCTTCTCCTTCTATAAATACTTGAATACTTGTAGTATTCAAGTGGTGAACAAATTTATATGAAAAATAGAAGTGAGGAGACAAAGACTTTGAACTTTCTTGTAACAGAACAAATATTAATATAAAAATTGAGACTTTGTGCTGAATTTCTGTGTTATGTGTTAGATCTTTCTTAAGTTAGATCTTCATGCTTATTCTGTTGGATTCCACTATACTTTTTTGTCATTTTTTATCAGTATTGCTTTGTTGGTTTATGTGAGAAAGTTTTTCTCTGTTTACTACCAACCCAAAACATAAACCCTCTGACCTTTCTACTTTGGAATTCATTTATTTTCTCCCTTCAAATTCATCTTTATTTTATTCCCTCATTCATTCATTTCTATTCTTCAAAGTCGGAACTAACTCTACGAACTTCTGAAGGATGAGATCCCAAAACTTGTGCAAATTCTGAAGGAAGAATAGCAATAAACCAGTTTCACTTTGCTGTCTCAAAGAGGGGCTATGCCTTTCACACTGTTGGCCTGTCTATCCATAGATCTACCCATTGGACAGATTTTCAGACCAACAGATAGGAAGATATACATCATATGATACTATATGTAACTATATCATCTCATTGCTTAACATGCAAAGTGCATTCCCCTAACAGAGGTCAAGAAAGAAGGTTGGTGTTAGAGATAATTATTTAAGAATTTGTTAACTTTATTGTATTTCTTGATATTTCTACAAATTCAGGTTTGGAATGTTATTTTCTTGAAAACCTCGAGAACTCTAGATTTACCCTATTCTTGAGCATCCAAAATTTAGAAGATTACTATGAAACAGGCTTGTAATAAAGGTTAAAAGGTGAATTCAGGAGTTTTATGCATCTGAGAAGTTTTCAAAAGACATCACAATCCTATTGAATCTTGAAAGGGTGTGTAATTTATAGAAGAATGAAGAAATAGAAAAAAATTTCCATCTCGAGCTAGTAAAGTAGTGGAAACCCATAAACTTGGTTTAACTTAAAGAAAACCATGATTTCTCATAATTCCATTGACCAAATCTCTTGATATTTCAAAGGAGGATATGGGATGGTTTCATCTAGGTGTTGGAAAAATAGTGAGACCGAATTATTTATTCTCCTCCAGGTTATTGATGATAGTTTCTCTAAGAAAATGTATCAGTCTTGAGTAATCAAGTCCAATCCAAGGGTTTAAGAGGCTGTAACTATTTTCTCAACTGTAAGAAATTAAAATACTAAATAGACATTTATCAAATTCATTCAAGAAATACAAATAAGAATCAGTTCTAAAGATAATATCAATTGAGATATATTATTTGACAGTGAAACCATACTGTAGGAGGTGAATTTGAAGACTTAAGTGGAATAGATGAAGCAACAGGACTTGAATGCATGTGTAGGAAGAATGTGGAGTTATTAAAAGGTTGGAGAGTTTAATTGAATGGTGTCATACAACTGTTCATGAAATTATTAATTATAAGAGCTGGGGAGATAAGATGAAATGATAAGACTAAGAAATATAGTCCCAGATTTGCTAGAAAACTAGATTTGAGAGTTATTTACTATTATATGTAAATAATCACTAATTTATTCCACATTCCACATGGGAATCCTTCTATGTAAGAGGACAAGAACCATAGAGGAAATCATAATATGGTCAAATAAGAGTCTTAAGGATAAGATGAGGTAAAGTTAAGGTGATGACTGAAAACTTAGTTGTAAAATAGACTGTGGGATCTTGAAGGAAACCATGTTTTGTAGCCTCCAATCCTCAAAATTGGTTTTGAAACTCAACAAATATCATGGTAATCACTTCTTCAAGATTATTTCCAAGTAATTATAGAGAAACGGTGGGTTGCATGAGTTTTTTAGATAAAATTCTAGGAATATATTTCCCACACAATCAAGATATATTAGGAAGTATTAGACTACAAAGAAGTTACACCATATACTAGAAGAACACAATATTGAGGCCTTGTAATAAATAAGTACACGAAGTGAGTGTATAAAAGTTCTAAGAATGAATAAATAATTATCAATCAAATGAAGATAGGGATGAAAATTTGACTTTGGCCTTTTAAAATTTGAAAAATTGTATTTCCCTTCAAAAGCCTAAATTCAAAATTTAATCCCAGTTTTTATTTGTTTAGGAGTTATTAGTCTTCTTTTGAGGTCACCAAGGAAATGTCCAATTTTTCTAAAGGTTGAAGGCGAGTCTATGAATGAGGACATGAGAATTCCTAAGATCTAGTCTAGGATTATGCTTGAAATGTTTAAATAAAGGTATGTTTCTTTGATTTCAAGGTCTAAAACTTCTGTATTCGGTGGGAAAAAAAGTTTTGAACGTATAAAGACCTATTTGTAACTAATATCCAATCCTAATTTGAATGGTCAGTATATGAGAAGAAACTCCAAAGAGTTGGAGAGAAATATTTACGTAGACATACTTTTGGTGTTGATATTTTCATTTTTTTGTGCAATTGATGATTAAGGAAAACTCTGCATGTAATGTATAGTAACAATTATAAATACTAATATGCCAAGGATTGTGTGATTATATAGTTTGTGTGATATTTCATAGTCTTACTCAAGGATAGAAGTTTGAGTCTAATATCTAATCCTATAACAGTCTGTACGAATTGTGTGATAAAGTATTCTTGAAGTTTTTTGAAGGACACTCTAGGTGCAAAAAAGAGAGATAGTAAGGTTGAGAAGTCTTTGATGATATATTATATTGATTTTTATGCTATGTCATTGTGATAAGAAGATATACATCCTAGGAGACTATATGTAATTGTATCTTCACATTTCTTAACATGTCAGGTGTATTCTCCTAACAGAGGTCAAGAAAGAAGGTTGGTGCTAGAGGTAATTACTTAAGAATTTTTAAACTTTATTATAATCCTTCAGATTTATACAAAGTCAATTTTGGGATGTTCTTTGCTTCAAAACCTTGAGAAATTAGGATTCACCCTATTCTTGGGCATCCATAATTTGGAAGAGTAGTGTGAAACAAGCTTGTAATGAAGGATAAAAGGTGAATTCAGGAGTTTTATGAATTTGAGAAGTTGTCAAAAGACATCATAGTCATATTGAAGCTTTAAAGGGTGTGTACATGATAGAAGAATGAATAACTAGAAATATTTTCCCTCTTTGGCTAGTACAGTATTACAAACCCTGAAACTTGGGTTCACTCAAAGGAAACTATGTTTTCTCAAAATTTCACTGGCCAAATCTCTTGATATTTCAAAGGAGGGTATGTGAGGTTATCTTCAAGTTGTTGTAAATATATTGAGACCTAATTATTTATTCTCCTTTAGGGTATTGATGATAGTTTCTCTGAGAAAATGTAAAAGTCTTGAGTAAGAAAGTCTAATCCAAGGGTTTAAGAGGTGGTAATGGTTTTATGAACACCGAGATCTAACAATGCTAAATATACATCTATCAATTATTTACATGAAATACAAATAAGAATTAGCGCTAAAGAGAATATCACTTATGAGATAGTCTTTGATAGTGGAACCATACTATACGAGGTGAATTTGAAGACTTAAGTGGAATAGATAAAGTAACGGGCCTTGATGCATGTGTTGGAATATTGTGGAGTTCTTAAAAGGTTAGAGAGTTTAATTGATTTGTGTCATAGAATTTTCCATGAAATTTTAAGAGCTGGGGAAACAAGATGATAGGATAACAATAATAAATGCAGTCCTAGATTTTCTAGGAAACTAGACTTGAGATTTATTTGCTATTAGATGCTAATAATACCCAATTTCTTCCACATTCTACATGGGAATCCTTCTGTGTAAGATTTTAATAACTATAGAAGAACTCCTAAGATGGTCAAACAAGAATCTTAATGATAATATGAGGTAAACTTAAGGTGATGAATTAAAATATATTCCTCAAATAGACTTTAGGATCTTGAATGTAACTTGATTTTAGAGCCTCCAATCCTGAAAATTAGTTTGTAAACTCAATAGATAGTATGGTAATAAGTTTTTCAAGAGTATTTTGAAATAATTATAGAGAAAAAGTGGGTTACATGAGTTTTGTAAATTACATTCAAGGAAGGGATTCCCCACACCGTCAATATCTATTAGGAAGGATTAGATTATAGAGAAGTTGGACCATATACTAAGAACTCAATCTAAAGGCTTTACAAGAAAGAAGTACACGAAATTAGTGTCAAAAAGTGCTAGGAATGAATAAAGAATTCTCAAGAAAGTTAATATATGGATGCAAATACAATTCAATAGTGAATAAGGTCTTGGTGATGAATAAGAATCCTAAATACTAGAGTTTACATGATTAACCTAAGATAAATAGTGAAAGAAAAGGAAAGAACAGTGGAAACATTATGAATTTTTTGAGTTTCATTTATTTCATTGACTGATCTGTCATTTTTTTCAACATAAAAAATATAGTAGAGAAAAGGAAAGGTATTTAAGGAAGGGGAAAAAACGTTTTTTGCATTTTTAAAACATCTAGACCATTAAGAAAAATTCTAGAATTAGAGAAAGAGGAAGGATAAGGTGTCTTTATTGTAATGAAAGATTGAACATACATTGAATTTTTTTTTTCCACTGCACCATATTTACTAAATTTATTTTCCTTAGTACAACTATTCATAGCTTAGATTAACTATCCCCACACTACTTAGATAGTCCATTTTTAGTTAATCATACGTATAGATATGCATGTACATACACGTACACACACACACACACACACACACACACACACACATATTTGTGTGTGTTTCTGTGTAATTTCATATATATATATATATATATATATATATATATATATATATATATATATAGAGAGAGATATATATATATATATATATGTAGAGAGGGATGATGAAGAGGAATATGCATATGCATATATAAACATAACTAAGAAATTACACAGAAACACACACAAAATATATATATATATATATATATATATATACACACACACACACACACACAAATATGTATATATACATATATGTATATATATATATATATATACATATATACATATATATATATATATATATATATATATATAATATAATATATATATATATATACATATATATGTATATATACATATATATGTATATATACATATATACATATATGTATATATACATATATATATATATATACATATATATATATTTGTGTGTGTTTCTGTGTAATTTTCTTAGTTATGTTTATATATGCATATTTATATTCATATACATGTATATACACATGTATGTACGAGTATACATATACATATGTACATGTATATGTCCTCACATACCTGAACCTTTGTTTCATCATATACCATTTATTTCACTAAATTGAACATATTCCAGTGAATTGAGACTCCAGCATTTCAAGTATTGGAAGAAATCCATCTCCATTTTTGCTTATATTGGATTCCTTTTTTTGCTATACTGGATTCCATTATTAGCAATATTGGATTCCATTAGTAACAATATCGGATTCCAATAATTTCATTATTAGACTTATTCGAGTTCTTATTTCTCTATTATTGGATTCCAATTTCGCTAATATTGGATTCTAATTTCCCTATTATTGGACTCCAATTTTGCTATTACTTGATTCGAATAACGCTATTATTGGATTCCACTTTCACCACATAATCCTGACAGCTGCCCAATAATATAAGCCTAGCGGTTGCTATCTTATATAACCCAAGCGGTTGCTAACTTACATAACCCAAGCAGTTGCAAAGTTACATAAGCCAAGCGACTCACTAACTTACATATTACCAAGAGGCCACTAACTTACATATGCCAAGCGACCAGCTAACTTACATATGCCAAGCGAACTGCTAACTTACATATGCCAAGCGACTACTAACTTCAAGATAATGCGTAAGTGATTGTTGTCATTTATGTCCACATATAAATCTTAATATCTTCATACATATACAACTATTCATGTATACTTTATTCAAATCAATAAACATTGACGTTGAAAATCCCTTCCCTAAACTTCCTTGAATGGTGTTAAATTTGATGGTTGTTTAGACATTTTTTGTGATTTTAGACGTAACATATTTGCAAATATTTTATAGAACTGGCACGTGTGACTCACATGTTTAAAAGGTGACCGTCAATATTTATATACATTTATATAAATAATTTATTTGTATATATTAAGCATAGTTAAAAAAATATAGAATTGCCATTTATAAATTTTGTAAGTAGTGTGTAAGTGCGAGTGATCACACTTATAAGTATGATTGGTTGCACATCTAAGTGCGATTGGTCACAAGTCCAAGTGTGATTGGTCAAACTCAAGTTAGTCGCACATCTCTCAAATCACATTTCAAGTGTGAGTATCGACTGGAACTACTAAGTACGAGTATCGACTCACACTTCTAAGTGTCAGTATCGACTCGCACTTCTAAGTGTGAGTCTTGATTTGCACTGCTAAGTGCGAGTCTTGATTCACACAGCTAAGTGTGATAACTCACCTGTCAAATTTTTTTGGGTAACGGTAATTTTTCAACACTGCCCTTTAAAAATACAAAACAATGTTTATTTATACCAATTATTCTGTATAAATTTCATTATTTTTAATATATATTGATGTAAATTTTGATAATTTTTGTAATTTATATATAAATCTATATTAATAATTGACGGTTAAATATTAAATATGCAATTCACATGTGACATTTATTACAAATATTTGCAAGTATTTGCAGTATTAATGATAACCATTTTGTAAGGCAAAATGCTAATTAATGTTGTCATTTGCCTCAACATTAATTAGCCATTAATTCAAGCTATGTAAAATTTTCCATTTAAAAGTACATGTGTCATTCAAAATATGTGCACCTTTTGGAGCATGTAACTGTTGTCAGCCATTAATCAACCATTTAATGAAAAGCAATGTAAAATCATACGTGTGCCCTCTTAAATTCATGCGCCAATGAAATTGGTGGTTGGATTTGTTTACATATCACTATAAGTAGACAATTTTTGAGTTTATATTTTTAACATTTTCCTTTCTATTCTCTTTGTCATTGTGTAAGCTTATTCATCAATAGAAAAATATCATCATCGCAAGCATCAAAAATTTTGTGCTCGAGTTCTAGAAACATTTTGATTTCCTCTCCGTGCCAAAAATTGGTATGAATTCTCACCTTCAATCCCTCCAAAATTACAAAATTTTATTAATGTAAAATTTTCCATAGCTGATTAGGGATTATATCCATGTAAAATTTTCCATAGCTTATTAGGGCTTATATCCATGTAGGGATTTTGTAGATAATTAAATGGAAGCAAGTTTGTTATTCAATATTTTGTAGAAGGTAGTTTTGTTTATCAAATAAATAATTTCGTAATATAGTAAACATTTGTTAGAGAAGTGAAAGAGGATGGAATGGAGCACATCTTGACAGAGAAATGATGCAACTTAATACGTAATAACATGAGAGGAAGATTTGCAGAATTTTTAAAAACCAAAAACACCCGCCAAGAACTTGTTTTGTTGAGTCTTGAAAAAGAATCCTGGTGCTATGGATGGTGGCTCAATTTGCACAGTAAAAAAGTGAACATCAGAATTGATTTATGGACATGGTGGTGTGTAGGATTAGAAGAGAAAATGTATTTTATAAAATTGATATTATTTTTTTGGCCTTATTGTTGTCCGCAAATAGTCCTCCACTGCACATACTCAACAAAACTTCAATGGCTATGACATGTTGACATTGTCAATTACAATATTTTAAAGATATTCATGTTAAGAAAGTTTCCAAATGTGTTGGTGTTGGATTACAATGACCTATTTGCAAGAGTAGGAGAACAAAAAAAATGGTGAAAGGAGAATGGAGAACAATAACCAAATAGATTTTGGAGAACAAAAGAATGAATATACTATAAAAATTTGTGAAAGGAGAATTGGAGGAACAAGGAAATGTAAGATGGTGTTACTATGGAAGCAGTCAACTATCCTGAAAAAAAAAAATTTTTCACAAAATGAATTACAATTAACAATTTACTTTGTTTTCAATCATGGCTATGGATTATGTGGCTTTTTATCTTTTTCTACCTATGAGATTTCTCTCTTCTATACTTCAATGTGTCATATTATGCCTTAAGGACCTTTTTGAAAAGGATGTGGGTCCTTTTAAAATCCCCATATTAACCCTTATACAAAAAAATGGAAATAGTTTTTGTACATTGGAATATGTTGTTGTGGCATTAACCTAACATGACTCTATGATGACAAATCTTACTTTATGTTAATTCATATCGATTGATAATATCCAATTAATATGGTGTCACATAACTATCCAAGACTAAGATAAAAATAATATTCTTTGACTTGTTAAATGTTAGTGATCCATAATATCAAAATTTTATACCATGGAAGTATTAGGTTACCTTAGTGGGTGCTAAGCTCAAAACATCTTACTTAAAATTTCTCCTCAATCCACCACTCAAAATAAAAAAATTCTATTAACTTTTCAACTTTCTAATGTTTGTAATTTATTTAAATAATTTTTTACACTATGAAACTTATTTATATTTTTCTTTATTTGCTAGTTAGTATTGATTTGAAAAATATGGGGCCTTTTGCAACATTGATTTATTCTATTTAATAAAAATCATAATTATAAGGAAAAAATCACACAACTAGCACATCTAGCACGATCACACAACTAGCACATCTCCCATCCATGAGGCATGAACTTAATGCTTTGTCTTGTTTAATTTAAAATGTCATTAAAAAATTACTATTAATAAGGTTTATTAAATATAAGTGAACATAATGATTGCCTACTTTATACAGGGATTAAGGCATCCAGAAACCTTATAATAGAATGCATATTGAGCATCAGTCCAAGAGTGAACAAAAAATAAACAAGACAAAACTGACTAAAACATCTTATCCTAAACTATAGTCCAATAGATCAATACAAGGAAAAATCACAAAACATGGAGGGGAAAACATCCCAAACGATATAGTCCACAAACAGTCAAACAAAATCTCCAAGATCCAACAGACTAGTTAGTCTTCAAACATTTGTACTCCTCTGATTGATGCTCCTCTTGTCCTTTCATATTATCATCTCCACTTTCTCATGATAGGATGTGGTATTCAACCTTATCTTCCTGGAAGAAATCAGAACTACTGAGGTGGAGATTATACCTACAAACTTTTTGTCCCTACTCTACCTTGACCACATGCCCTTGTAACTCCAAAATGAAACTTTTGATCTCTACCATATCAGCCCTTATAGAGTTTTGGGTGATGCAAACTTTCTTAGAGGTTTCAATGCAATGCATGACACCATTTCCCATATCCATTCCAACTTTTCCTAAGGCCTCCATATCCATTTCCACCTAACTCACCTGAGAGAAATTTTATCAAAAGCCACATTCCAAGGTACTATCTCCACTCTCTCTTTCCCTTTAGAAGACTCCCCTTTCATATCAATCTAGAGAAACCTACAACTCCAATACCAATATTTTCATTCCCTGAGGTGCCTTACTCTTCTTTCTCCTCAGTTTTTTCATATGGTCTGATCCCAAGAGTAAAATTATCATCTGAATCCCCAGATTTGGGATATAATTCCTTTTCCACCACCAGTTTACCATTCTTAAAAATTAAAATAATTAGCCCCCATGGTGTATCAAGGTATCAATATTTCCTTGTTGAAAATCATTCACAGATGCATAGAGAGTGACATAAATAATTAAAAAGGGGAACTCTCATAAAAATCTTATTCTGTAAACATATTAAGCATAGTGAGATGGTGAGTAAATATATTTTATAATTCACTTCAAGAGTAATGTACCTCATAAGGTGGAGGTAGAAATATTCCAAATTTTTGGATGCAAAATCTAGCTATACCGTCTAATAGCATGTAAACCATTTCTTTACCATGGAAGAAAGTCTCAATTTTGTGCTTACATCTAATGCAGTCTTTGAATATATTTAAGACCCTATCTCCATTATTAGTCACATGTGCTATCGAATCCAAAACCTGAATTTCCATGCCATCGTTGATCACCACATTGTTCCATGCCCAACCAAATTCCAACACAAGATAAGGATCAGAACCCCATGATTTTTGAGATGAAATTCCTAAACCCCCCAATTTTTCAGAATGTGCCACAAGGAGGGGTTGTCCTTCAGGGAACTATAGCTCATGGGATTGGTTCTCAAATAACTACCTCCCATGGTTTTAGTCAAATGATATTGAAAATGGAAGAAAAAATGGCCAAAATGAATTGTAAGAGAAAAATTAATACAAATCCTACCATATATCCTGCACATGGGAAGGGTCATGTTAACCATAAGTACAAGGATGACATCCCAATGAGGTAAAAATAACCACACAAAACATCATGTACTTAATGTTCTTAATGAGATTAATAACATTGGTGATATCATCTCCCCTCTCACACACTTTAAAATTACTACCTTTAGCCCCCAATTTGGCAAGATAATCCGCACATTTATTACCCTTTCTCAGGGTGTGAATAATTTATTACATTTATCAAAATCTTTTAGAAAATTTTCTTTAGTATCTTTAAGGATATTGCTTATAGTCCAATTATTAATTGTATCCTTTCTCGCATTGTCTAGAGTTAAAATCTTGTTTTAAATAGCTAACCAGAAAAACATGTTGACATTGGTGAGTAAATCCTTTCAAAACTCTACAAATACATTTGAATTACCTTTAGCCTCCAAGATAAACATATTTATCACATGAATATGTTTGGTCCAAGAACATATGTTGTTATCTTCCAGCATTAAATTTTATTTAATCTTTAAGGATATGTAGGAAAAGTATTTATGTGAAAAAAATGATCTAGGAAGTTTAAAAGACATCAAATTATTTTAGAAACATGTTCAATATTTTTCATTCAAACAACGAAATATTATAAGTACAACATAAAAGGTATTTTTTAGTAAGTAACAAATATTTCAAATAAATACAATTTTTTTCCTCCAATCTTTACAATTCAATTCCAGTTAAGGCAGGAAGTCTTCATGTTGTTGACCTTGGGGAGTAAATCCTTAGTCCAATTTTTCCTCCATAGAAATCCTTTGCAAGACAACATATGTTTTGACAATGAATATGTTTGGTCCAATAACTGATATGTCATGTGTTATACTTAAGCATTGTAGTCATTGATCTCCATCAATGCATGTAAGAAAAGTGTTTTTGTGAAAGCAATTGATCTAGGATGTTTAAAACACACCAGACTATTTTAGAAACATGTTCAATATTTTTTCATTCAAACAACAACATATTATAAGTACAACATAAAAGGAATTTTGTAGTAATTAAAAAATCTTTCAATCCTTTCAATAATAATAACTTCTAACATCCATGACGCTAGTCACACTTCTATTCGAGTAGTAACAAATTTAAAAAATAGGTTACAAATTTCACTTCAATCCCAAACTACTATACCTTTTTTTGTTATATCAATTCAATCCTCCAACCAGGAGGAAGTTCATTATGAGATTAACACTGGAGATACTAGTGGAAACTAAACTCAATATGTCTTTCTTTAGCTTGTTAAATGGTAGTGACTCTTTAGCTCGAAATATTATATTCTTCAAATACATTCACCCGCTAAGCTCAAACTAGGTTGATTTAATTTGTTAAATCCCAGTGACCACTAAAATCATAATAATATCTCACTTTATTTTGTCGAAACCCTGAGACCACAAAGATCCAAATATTATGTTGTGTCATAAGCTAGTGGATGCTAAGTTCAAAATATCATTCAATAACTTGTTAAATGAAAGTGACCACTACGCTTGAAGTAATATAAACAACCAACTACCGACTGTACCTACAAAAAAACAATATTGATTCAAGTTAATATATATACCCACACCAGTCTAAAGTCACGTAAGGGTTCAATATAAGAAGAACTTTTAACATCCATGAGGCTAGTTAAAAGATGAAAAAGTATATTATTCTTGTCATGTACCTGTAATTGTGAATGTAATTGTACCTGTAAGAGAACACAAACCCAATAAGGATATTATTCTTTCCATGTACATGTAATTGTATCTACATTTAATTTTATCTTGGTCTGAACTAAACACGCTGCTCTCCGTTGAAAAAATCAGACCCCAGGATGGAGAGGACTCGTGGGGATGCATTTTTTTCGAGACAACACCGTCCCCATCTTATTCCAGTCAAACAGTGTTTTGTGAAATCACCTTACCAAATCTCAAAAACAAATTCCCATCACAAGTGTTTCTTGTGCTCCCTATAACATCTAAGTGCTTACCCACTTCATTTCCATGTGTAGAATGAACAACCATGGAGAACCTAAATGTAACAAATAGAAGTGTCAATAAAGAAATTCTAATAAGATATTGCTTTATGATTTGTTGTCTGATAATCTATACAGTATGAAATCATGTCTAGCAATGTTAGTTATTTCACTTGCTTCATTTTGTTTACATATTCTTCCTTTATAATATATATTAACTAAATACATCTAATATTGCTAACATTCAAACCTTCAACCTCCACTAAATGCAGTAATTGCAAGAACATTAACTAATTAATGTTGGGGTTGGCTGAACATTAACTAAGATTAAAATTTGTTAGGTTATGTTGAGGCATAACCTCTTTTGGCGGCGGAAAGAGGATAAGGCATTTGTGGATTTTTTGGGAATTTATGACATTCATAGATTGTGTTCATGTGATGGATGGGATCAATTAATGACTATTACTAATTAGGACAAAATTCAATTAGAAATCTTGGAGACATGAGTTGAAGATTGGAATGAAGGTGCTCGACATCTCTATTTAAGCATCGTCTATATCGGGCCTTTGGCAATCACTGTAAAAAAAGCCCTGTTCATTATGGGTAGCACCAAAAACTGCATTGAGCCTTATTCCTGTGAAGAGGTCAAGGCTGACCTAGTAGTATGGAATATTTTGCATGATGGTGGTGTTACGTCATTTATGGAAAGATTGTCTGGTCACTCTGTCTGAGTAACGTGTAGTGTGTTGGAAACCTGGAAGAAAGGAAGAGTCAAAGTGGGAAAGACTAAATTTATTATTTTGACAAGAGTCCATTGTGGCTACGACGGGGCTCCCTGTGGAGGGAGACATTTATTTTCAATGCTCACTTTCAGGAGGAGATGGATGATTTCTTGTATCTGGTGAAAATCTGACAATGTATCACTCGGGCTATGAACGGGACTCACTTCTATAACCTTGGGATAGGGTTTTTGACCAATTGAGGAGGTACTTCATGTTGGAGCGATGCTACAAAGTGATCTATGGACCTCAAATTTTTCTTCTTGCACATCTTGACATGATCAGAAGGTAAAATTTGAATTTTCTATTTCAATTGCTTGAGAAGTCCCTTAAAATGGCTATAGAAGATGATGGTCCTTTCCTACACCAAGGCCTTTTGTATTTTCTCTTTAAAATGGAAGCTTCCCAAAAATAAAATCATGCTTCCCCTCTAAGCCAGGTGAGCAATGTCATGTCCCCCCTCCTCTTCCATAACCATCTCCCTATATCCATCATTGTCACCACCACCTTGGTCTCCCTTCCGAATCAAATTCAGACATCATGATCATTAGCCCCCGTTATTTTTCTCTTAGGTCTCCCTTGTCTTCTCTGATGGCTCATAACCCTCAAGAAACCTTGGAGCACTCTCCTAAGGTCTCTAAACCATTTTCAGAACCAACATCTACTTCCTCTTCACCTCTTTTGATGCTTCTCTGGCTTCTCCTCTCATCTCCACTGACATTGTAATGGCTACAACGTCTCAACTCACCTGATCACGGAAGCATGTGTGACTGCCCTCCCACCTTTTTCCATGGAAGTTAGCATGGAAATTGAAATTCTAGATGTGTTATGGGATATCTCCTCGGTTTACCCTGATTCTCCTCTGTCAGAGAAAATGGGCTCCCCCACTGCAGCTTCGGAACACAAGGAGAATTTAGAGAAGATCTCTCCTGATCCACATGAGGCCATCAAAGATTATGTTTCACTCAGTATCTACTATCAAGGAATGGAAAAGTCACATGGTCATGACCTGGATGAAAATCAATGAAGACTTCCTGGAACACATTAAGTTAGTGGATGTGTTGGTTCAAGGAAGGCCTACTGCTGATGCTAAGGATGAAGCAACTACTCTCATGAATATCCATAAAATGTAATTTGGCTTTGTCTAGTTTGGGAATTTTTGGTTTTTTTTTTTTTGTTGCATACGAGATTGTTCTCTTCTTGTTTCACTATAATACCTGGCCATGAGGGATTTTTTGTGCAAGTATGTGGGTCATTTGGGAAAACCCCCTTTTACTCTAATTCCAAATAGTTTTATGTTTTGGCATATCATAGTCGTGGCTAAGCTCCTAATATGTTAATGATTTTTCTTACATCCTTAAGATCTCTATGCTCCAAATTTTATGTCTTGGTATAACCTAGTGGCTTCTCAGATGAGAGTATCCTACTTTATTTTGATAAAACCTAGTGACCACCAAGCTCCAAAAATTTATGGTGTGGCATAATGTACCATTGTCTAATATCAAAATATAATTTTCTTACTAGTTAGGTGGTAGTGAAAACTAAACTCAGAATATTATATTGTGGGTTTAGCACCAAAAAAGTTATTAATATCTACCTCTAATTTGCTAGATGCTGTAAAATATCTTAATTATGAATTATTAAACCCTAGTGATGAAATCACCAAATAACATGTTGTGGAAAAACCTAGTGGCCGCGAAGATCAAAATAATATATTGTTTAAGTACCTAACAACCGCTAAGCTCAAACTATGTTGATTCAAATTTGCTAAATCCCAGTCACCATTAAGATCCAAATATTATGTTTTGGCATAACCCACCGGCAACCAAGCTAATAATATCTTATTTCTTTTGTTTAAACCTAGTGAGCGCTAAGCACCAAATATTATGTTGTGTCATAATCTAGCGGACGCTAAGCTCAAAATATCATTCAGTAACATGTTAAATGATAACAACCACTATGCTTGAAATAATATATTGTGGAAGTACCTAGTCTCTGCTTAGTTCAAAATATGTTAATTTAATTTTTTTAATCCTATCGACCGTAACCTCCATATATTATGTCGTTGTTTAAACTAGCATCAAGCTAAGTTATAAATATCTTCCTGTAATTTGTTAACTACTGTAAAATATCATAACTATGAATTATTGAACCCTAGTGAGTTCAATCTCCAAATAATATGTTGTGGCAAAGGCTACCGGCTGCTAAGCTCAAAGTATCTGAAACCACTGGTAGTATCCAAATATTATGTGGTAGCATAACCTAGTGGGCGCTAAGCTCGAAATATCTTAATTCCAAATCTTAAATGCATACAAAAAATTCAACTAATTTATACTGGTCTTGATTGCTATAAGGATCTCCAAAGTCAATGTCTTTCTTTTGTTTGTTAAATACTATTGATTTTTTAGCCCAAAATATTTATATTTCTTAAGTTCTCTCTTTCTTTTGTTGAAACCTAGAGACTGCTAAGATCCTAATATTATGTTGTGGCATAACCTAGTGGCCGCTATGTTGAAAATATCTTAATTTAATTTATCAAATCCTAACCACCGATAGGCTGCAAAGATTGTGTGATGGCATAAACTAGCGGGTGCTATGCTCGAAATATCTTAATTTGAAATCTTAAAATCATACAATAAAGTATTACTAATTTATACAGATCTTGATTTCTATATATTTCTCCAAAGTTAACGTGGTTGATTAAGTTAGAGGTCGATAAGCTCAAAAAAACTTACTTCAATTTTTCAAAATTTAGCGACTTATGAGAGGATATGGCATCTGTGGCTTTAATGGTCATTTATGACATTGATAGTTTGCATTCATGTGATAGATGAAATTGATTAAGGGTTATACACATGTGGCATGTAAGATGGCATTGGAAATTTAAGAGTCTTAATGGGAAGCATGATATTTATGATAAGGATATCTAATCGATGATCTTCTATATTGTCACACTTACCTCCTTTCATGTGTTGTGCACTTGGTGGCTTTATATCTCCAGGGTTGGCTAGACATTTCACTACCCCTTTCCACTTTTTGTCTTTGGTCATTGTGCTTCATGTCTCTTTGATGGTGACAGGGGTGTTGGTGGTTTCTTGGGTAGCATGGAGTGTGGTCCTAGTAGGAAGAGGCAGAGAGCTATGACAGGAAAGGATGCTGGGGAATCATTTACTTCTTGGATGGATGGGAAAATTTAGAATGCAGCTATGTGGAATTGGCTCAAGAAGGTCTGGTTGGTCATGGAGTGATTTGAAGAAGAAGATGATGGTGATATTTGTGAGAGCATGTGCAAGCTAATGCTTGACCTGAACTAGTCCAAAGGGTGAAGGAACTTTTTTGACATGGCTCAAGGGTTGAGCACGAAAAACATATTGTCCAACTCTTTGGGGAAGTTTATCTTGCATAAGGAGAATGAGAAGTTGGAAGAGCATCTAGTCAACCTTCAGTATCATGTCCATGCCTTGATGTGGGGGATGCAGGTGATTACGCGTGGTCTGGAGGTAGTTGTGGAAAATCAGGGTATAGAACTCCCTGCTTGCGCTAAAGTGAAAATGTTGGAATGTTGTGTCGATTTTTCCTCCTCCTCTGATCAGAGTAAAGGGGATGTGGATGTTGAGATCATCGATGAGGTGGAGCTGAGAGGCCAAATGACCTAATATTTCCTGGATGAATTTTTCTTTAGTTTTTTATTAAGGTTGGAATGGCCATCTGTATAGTGAAGTGTATAGATATAGGAAGTATTTGTGGGTGAAGTAAAGATGATTACAACTCTTCCCCATATTTGGCATATATTTAGTAAGATAAGTTTTCTTGTAATCATCATGGGAGTCCACTGCTGGAAGACTTATCATGGACTGGTTCCTCATGTACTTTTTTTCAAGACTTATCATCGAAATATCCTAGTTTAAAATCTTAAAATCATAGAATGAATTCATCTAATTTATATATATCTTCTTTGTGATACATATAATGTTTGTGATACATAAGCTAGCAAATTGAGTACCCAAATACTATATTGTGGCATAACCTAGTGGCCGCTAAGCTCTTAATACCTCAATTTAGTTTTGAAATCCTAACTAACGCTAGGTTCCAATGATTATGTGGTAGCATAACCTAGCAGGTGCTAAGCTCAAAATATCTTAATTTAAAATAATATGTTGTGTTTAAATGGAATAACCTAGTGAATTGAATGCTAAGCTCTTAATACCTAATATTCACTAAGATCATATTATTATGTTGCATAACCTACCCACCGCTATGCTTATAATATCTTACTTTCTTTTACTGAAACCTAGAGACTTCTAAGATCCAAATATTATGTTGTGTCATAAGCTAGTGGATGCTAAGCTCAAAATATAATTGGGTTATATTGTGGCATAACCTAGTGGCCACTAAGCTCTTAATACCTCAATTTAGTTTTTAAATCCTTATTACCAAATATTATGTTGTGCTAGGTTCCAAATGATTATACGGTAGCATAACCTAGTGGGTGCTAAGCTCAAAATATCTTAATTTAAAATAACATATCATGTTTTGATACATAACCTAGTGAATTGAATACCCAAATAATATGTTGTGGAATAACCTAGCGGCCGCTAAGCTCTTAATACCAGTATTCACTAAGATCGTATTATTATGTTGCATAACCTACCCACCGCTATGCTTATAATATCTTACTTTATTTTACTGAAACCTAGAGACTTATAAGATCCAAATATTATGTTGTGTCATAAGCTAATGGATGCTAAGCTCAAAATATAATTGGGTAAATGGATAGATTATAACACCCACTAAGCTTGAAATATTATACTGTGGAAGTACCTAGTGCCCGCTTAGCTGAAACTATTTTAATTTAATTTTTTTAATCCAACCCACCGTAAGGTCTTAATGCTATACAATGTGATATACTCGATGAATCCTAGTGGCCACTAAGCTATTCTTAGTCATAAAGAAAATGATCGCTTGACCCAAAAAAGTGTGTTGCCTAAAAATAACAAAGCGTATTTAACATGAGAGAAATAACAAATCGATCACTTGACCCAAAAAAGTGTGTTTCCTATAACAAAATCCACCTATCCTTGAGTCCGCAAAGGTAAACGAAGACTTCATCCAAATAAGAATTATAGCCTAGTGGTTGCTAGAGTAGGAAACATTTTTCATTTAGATCGTATTCAAAAAGGAGTTTATATAAATGATAAAAAAATAAGTATGGAATTTATGTAATAGTATACGTATAGACTTGGACTCATTGTACCCTAGTGGCCGCTAAGCTATACTTAAAGGCAGAATATTTTTACATTTAGGACAAGAAAAGAAACCTGGACTAGTGACCAAGAAGTTATACTACAAGTTTTTAAATAGAACGCGATCTACTCGTTCCACCCTAGCGGCCGCTAAGCTATTCCTAAAGGTAAATATATCATGTTCATAAATGTTATACATCTAAATTCTTAATGTTTGCTAGAAATCATATTGAAAAGCTATAAAAGATAACAAATAAATCTGGCATTTATATAATGGATACATAAATATACGTGTAAAAATCGTATCTTTAATATGTTATACAGGTAAACGTATAGTTTTATCTAGTTCTTACAAGATTCTGACAGAATTATTTTACAGTTATGAAATCATATGGAAACTCAGAATTGTGTCTGAGAATCTATAAAACAAGTTTTTACATATGATGCCATCTACTCATTGCATCCTAGTGGTCGCTAATCTATTCTTAAAGGTAAATATATCATGTTCATAATGAAGTTGTTTTATAAATCTAAATTGTTAATCTTTGTGAATATAACAGCTGACAAAGAACAAAAGTGATCGCTAGGACCAAAAAATGTTGTGTTGCCTATATAAAAACAACTGATCCACAAGGGGCCAAGGAATACGAATGCTTTTTCCAAATTAGAATTATAGCCTAGCGGATGCTAGGGTAGACAAATTTTCCTATGGTAGAGTTTATTCATAGAAAAAAAATCATATTGAAAAGATACAAATGATAACAAATAAATCCTGGAATTTATATAATGTATATATAAATATACGTGTAGAATCTTGTATGTAATTTGAAATAGAATTGGGGTTTTGTAAATAGGTTGTCGAAACAACCAATTATATCATGGAAGCCTCAAAGCTATGTTAATTTTTGGCATAGATTAGCGGGCTCAAAAGGAAGAATATATTAATTATAAAATGCATATTGATTAAAATTATATTTAATAATTTTATTGCATATATAATGTGTTTAACTTCCAATGTACATACCATAAAAATGATGAAGACATTACATTTGGTTAATTCTACATGGAAACACGTATATAATTGGAAATAATTATCATACAATTGAATTCTTAATATAGTTTTATAGTTTTGAATTAATTTTTTAACCTCATATATTTTCCTAAAATATCTAAGCGGCAACCATGTAAAAAATGTAATATGCATTAATTAGCGAGGTTTCTTTGCATCATCTTGATGAACAACATTAAACTATTTTTGGTTCTCCTGACCAAAATAAAATTAAAAATAAGGTGACTGTGCCAGAAGCTATCATTATCCTAAAAAACAATCGCAGGAACGAGAACAAAACATTCAAAACGAAAAATAGCCAAAGAGAGACATAGAATGGTGGAAATGGGAAAGTGTTAAACAAAGATAAATACTAGAGTAGAAAAGTGATTAAAATTTCTTTCGTTAACACACAAAAAAAGTGAGTTTTCATGAAGAACAAGGCAGTTTGGCATGGAGATCAAAAGCAACTGGAAAGCAAGGCTTGACTGTGGAGCATGATTCAGTAGGACAAAGCAGGGCTTGTGTGGATCACGATTGGATATGCCGTGCAAAACACAGGAACCAATTGACTACAGAGAAACTAATAGATCCTGTAATAAAAAAAGGTACACCTTTACTATAAATACCTGGTTTAGTAATATCTGGGATTATTTCATGCTTTATGTTGTCTGTGAAACCTCCATCTGCTATCTCATTCAAACAATCATCGTGATTCTTTTCGCAACCTCTGTTGCTATCCTCCTTCATGTGTGTCATTTATGTGCATCCTTTCTGTGCTTCTTTTGTGTGCCTTTCTCTGTGAACAAGATTATAATCACATGCAAAAAAAAAACTGGGATTCGAACACTCAACCCTGTAATCTACGGTCCATGCGTATTTTTTTATTTTGAAGACATGCTTTTCTGATTGAACGAAAAAATATGAAACCCTACTCAATATTTCTCTGAGGTATTTAATAATTTTTTTAGCACATTCCACGAAATAAATTTCAAAAATAGAAAAAGAGTGGGAAAAGAAAATTTGAAATTTTCACTTTTCCTCTCTAAAAGCAAAAGGGCGGGCTATTGAAATTTCAAATATCTGAAAAACTTACCCCCCCTCTAAAAGAAAAAGGGCGGGCTACAAAAATTTCAAATATTGAAAACTTTCCCCCTCTAAAAGCAAAAGGGTGGGCTATTGAAATTTCAAATATCTGAAAACTTTCCCCCTCTAAAAGCAAAAGAGAGGGATATTGAAATTTCAAATATCTTAAAAATGCGGGGGAATTGAATTTCCCTATTTTTATTTTTCTATGGTTTAAAAATTAAAAACTAAACATTTTTCATTGTCTATAGCCTATAATAATATAAACATAATAACAAATATATTTACAACATATAATTGAACCAAGGATAGAAAAAAATATATTAAAAAAAATAGAAGAAATAAATCCTAAACATAGTTTTGAAGATTATTAGAATAATATACAGACATTTACGTTCCATTCTTTATCAAAATTGATTTCTACATTGTTAGATATAGTGTGCGCTAATGTAAATTAATTATCCAATGAAAATGTGCCATGTGGCAAGTTTGAACAAGATATTTCAGGGATACATAATAAGGCTAGCGATCCAAGACTTACAGTTAGTGTTACTGTATGACTATTTTCAAAATAAGAAATGTTTGAGCCTAGGGTCTGATATGTCATTTGTGTCAATAAGTGAAGGACCTTAGTGGGTGCTAAGCATTTTATTTGTTAAGAAATGATGTGAAATATGTCTTTAAAACAATGTATCTTATGGAAACTACATACTAATCCTAACGATCCACAAATTTACAGATAGTGTTTAAAATGAGAAGAGGTAAAGGTAGGAGCCTAGCGGCTACCAAGCTAAACCTGCGATTTATTATTTTATGTCTAACCTTCAAAATAAGAAAATTTTGAGCCTAGGGTCTGATATGTCATTTTCTGTCAATAAGTAAAGGAGCTTAGCGGGTCGCTACACATTTTATTTGATAGGAAATGAAGTGAAGTATGAGTTGAAAACCATGTATCTCATTGGAACTACATACCAAGGCTAGGGATCCAAAACTGTAAAGATAGTGTTTAAAATGAGAAGAGGTAAAGGTAGGAGCCTAGTGGACTGCTAAGCTAAACCATGATTTATTATTTTATGTCTACTTTCAAAATAAGAAACTTTTGAGCCTAGGGACTAATATGCCATTTATGTCAATAAGTAAAGGATATTAGTGGGTGCTACACATTTTATTTGATAGGAAATGAAGTGAAGTATGAGTTGAAAACCATGTATCTCATTGGAACTACATACCAAGGCTAGGGATCCAAAACTTTATAGATAGTGTTTAAAAGGAAAAGAGGTAAAGGTAGGAACCTAGTGGCCACTAAGCTAATCTGTGATTTACTATTTTATGTCTACGTTCAAAATAAGAAACTTTTCAGCCTAGGGTCTAATGATATGTCATTTCTTCAATAAGTAAAGGAGCTTAGCGGGTGCTACACATTTTATTTGATAGGAAATGATGTGAAGTATGAGTTGAAAACCATGTATCTCATTGGAACTACATACCAAGGCTAGGATCCAAAACTATAATGATAGTGTTTAAAATGAGAAGAGGTAAAGGTAGGAGCCTAGCGGTCGCTAAGCTAAACCGTGATTTATTATTTTATGTCTACTTTCAAAATAAGAAAACTTTTGAGCCTAGGGTCTGATATGCCATTTCTGTCAATAAGTAAAGGAGCTTAGTGGGTGTAAATGAGCTTATGTGAAGTATGAGTTGAAAACCATGTATCTCATTTTTTAGGCTAGGGATCCAAATTTGTAATGATAGTGTTTAAAATGAGAAGAAATATAAATGAGCACTGCTAAGCATTTTTTTTATTGTGAACCTAAAAACTATGTATCTTATGGGAACTACATATTAAGGCTAGCGATCCAAAACTGTAAAGATAGTGTTTATATTGATAAGAGGTAAAGGTAGGATCCTAGCGACCACTAAGCTATACCATTCAATTCAATAGGTTATGGCATTCCACTCAATATGTACAAAATCTTAGTGGTCGCTAAGCATTTTCTCTCGTAAAAACAGATGTGAATTATATGTTACAAACAATAAGTCTTGTGAGTACTACATAATAGATGAAAACATAGTAGCGACCCAAAAGCTATATACATATGGTATTTATAATGACTGGTAGTAATGGTGGGAGCCTAGCGACTGCTAAACTAGAGCATGATCTTTTATTTTATCATTGTTTTCAGCTTATTAAACTGTTGAACCTAGTGTCCACTATGCCCTTACTTTCGATAAGGAAAAAATGCTTAGTGTTTGCTAAGCATTTTCTCCCACAAGATCTGATGTGAATTATGTGTTTCAAACAATATACCTTATGGTAACTAGGTAAGTATTGATCCCTTATGTACCTTAATTACTCTAAGAAATAACAAGATAGGAAATTTTTTTTGCCTACCTTTAATAATGTAGGACCAAAAATATAGGAATTTTTTTACCTACCTTTAATACTGTACCTTAATCACTCTAAGAAATAACAACATATATTACTTAAAAAAATAAAAAACAAAAGAGAACAACCCTAAGTCCAAGTACAGATAAAGACGTAGGGTTTTTCCTAGTCTTCCCTTTTAGCAAGAGGCCACAGAGTTGTAGAGGATTTGTGGAAGAGGCACGGTTCGAAGGGTTGAGGAAAAATGCCACCAAATTTGGACCCATCTCAGGTTGTGGAGGTGTTCATCTATGTGACAGGAGGAGAAGTTGGAGTGGCCTCTTCATTGGCCCCTAAAATTGGTCCTTTGGGTCTTTCACCGAAGAAAATTGGAGAAGACATTGCAAAGGAGACTGCAAGAGATTGGAAGGGTTTGAGGGTTACCGTGAAGCTCACTGTACAAAATCATCAGGCCAAAGTTACAGTTGTTCCCAAGCGTAACTTCCTTGGTGATTAAATCCCTGAAGGAACCTGAACATGACAGGAAAAAGATGAAAAACATTAAACATACTGGGAACATCTCATTGGATGATGTTATTGAAATTGTGAAGGTCATGAAGCCCTGATCCATGGAAAAAACATCTTGCAGGAACTGTGAAGGATATTTTGGGTACGTGTGTTTCTATCGGGTGCACTATCAATGGAAAGGATCCCAAGGATTTACAATCAGAGATCGATGAAGGAGAGGTCGAGAGTCCATAGGATTTATCAGAAGGAAACAATTTTTTTTGGGTATGTTTTATTGAGTTTTAGTGTATTGGGTATTTGTTTGTTTTTAAGGTTTGATTGGGGAACAATGGCTTAAAGATTTATGGGTCTTTCATTGAATAAAAAGGAGCATGCCAAATTTGGTTATAGTGGGTTTCGTTTCTTATTTAATGTTTGTGTATTTTCTTGTTTAATGTACTCTATATTTGTAGGCCTAATTTCCTTAATAAAACTGAGTTATTTTGGTAATGTTACACTGTAAATAAATATCGACTGGAAGCATTAAACCAAAATAAGTAATGCCTAGTAAGGTATTTATTGGCGAAGGTTTGTAATAATTTATTTTCACTTTACAAAAAAAAGCTCATTTCCTATGAATTTGGAATGAAAGGCTTAACTCATTGAAAAAAATTCTCATAAGTGGTGGTGTAAAGGCTGCAACAAGGTTGGGGTTTGGAAAGTTGGAAAATGGTTTGAATCTATGATGGCTATGTTGAGGGAAAGGGGGTTCTGCTGGAAGTTGATGCAGAGGATTCAACTTGGATTACGTAGTTTTGAGGTTTAAGGTTGATGTAAGACCATCTACAATTCCATTCCAGTGAGATTTCACTACAATCAGATGAACTATAAACACAATATCGATGACAGGTTTTCAGTTCCTGGAGAAAAGTATGATGGGATCCTAGTGACCACTAAACTAGAGCATGATCTTTTATTTTATCATTGTTTTAAAATTATTAAACTATTGAACCTACATCCACTATATTATTTTTGATAAGGAAAAAATTACTTTCGATAAGGAAAAAAATGTTTAAGGTTCGCTAAAAATTTTCTCCCACAAGAAAATGAATTATGTGTTTCAAACAATATACCTTATGGGAAAAAATAAGGATTTTTTTTGATCCCTCATGTACCTTAATCACTCTACGAAATAACAACATATATTATTTAAAAAAAGAAAAAAAAGAGAACAACCCTAAGTCCAAGTACATATAAAGAACGTAGGGTTTTTCCTAGTCTTCCCTTTTAGCAAGAGGCCGCGGAGTTGTAGAGGATTTGTGGAAGAGGCACGGTTCGAAGGGTTGAGGAAAAATGCCACCAAATTTGGACCCATCTCAGGTTGTGGAGGTGTTCATCTGTGTGACAGGAGGAGAAGTTGGAGTGGCCTCTTCATTGGCCCCTAAAATTGGTCCTTTGGGTCTTTCACTGAAGAAAATTAGAGAAGACATTACAAAGGAGACTGCAAGAGATTGGAAGGGTTTGAGGGTTACCATGAAGCTCAGTATACAAAATTGTTAGGTCAAAGTTACAGTTGTTCCCATGCATAGCTACCTTGGTGATTAAAGCCCTGAAGGAACCTGAATGTGACAGGAAAAAGATGAAAAACATTAAACATACCGGGAATGTCTCATTGGATGATGTTATTGAAATTGTGAAGGTCATGAAGTTTCGATCCATGATAAAACATCTTGCGGGATCTGTGAAGGATATTTTGGGTACGTGTGTTTCTATCAGGTGCACTATCGATGGTAAGGATCCCAAGGATTTACAATTAGAGATCGATGAAGGAGAGGTTGAGATTCTAGAGGATTGATCGGAAGGAAGTGATTTTGTTTTGGGTATGTTTTATTGAGTTTTAATGTATTGGGTATTTGTTTGTTTTTAAGGTTTGATTGGGGAAAATGGCTTAAATATTTATGGGTATTTCATTGAATAAAAAGGAGCACTCCAAATTTGGTTATAGTGGGTTTTGTTACTTATTTAATGTTTGTGTATTTACTTGTTTAATGTACTTTGTATTTATAGGCCTAATTTCCTTAATAAAACTAAGTTATTTTGGTAATGTTACACTGTAAATATCAGCTGGAAGCATTAAACCAAAATAAGAAGTAATGTCTAGTAATATATTTACTGGATAAGATTTGTAATAATTTATTTTCACTTTATAAGAAAAATATTGTGTCTTATGAATTTGGAGCATGAGTCTTAACTCATTAACAAACATTCCCATAAGTGGCGGTGCAAAGGCTGCAACAAGGTTGGGGTTTGGAAATTTGGAAAATGGCCCTGAATCTATTGATGGCTATGTTGAGGGAAAGGGGGTTCTGCTAGAATTTGATGTAGAGGAGTCAACTTGGATTATGTAGTTTTGAGGTTTAAGGCTGATGTAAAACCATCTACAATTCCATTCTAGTGAGATTTCACTACAATCATATGAACTATAAACACAATATCGATGACAGGTTTTCAGTTCCAGAGCAAGTATGATTAGATCCTAGACACCACTAAACTAGAGCATGATCTTTTATTTTATCATTATTTTAAAATTATTAAACTGTTGAACCTAACATCCACTATGCCCTTACTTTTGATAAGGAAAAAATTTTTAGTGTTCACTAAACATTTTCTCCCATAAGATATGAAGTGAATTATGTGTTTCAAAAAATCTACCTTATGGGAAATATTAAGGCTTGATCCCTCTATCTGGTATGTAGTGCAAGCTATTGTCTCCACCAAGTATATTCCAGCCAACATGATATAATTATAATCAATGAAAAACACTAGAAATCCAAAGTTGTACAGATAGTGTTTACAATGACCATAATGGTAGGAACCTCGTGGTCACTCAACTAGGTTTTGATTTATTATTTTATCACAATTTTCAATAAAAGAAACTATTGAAAGTAGCATCCGATGTGCCGTTACTTTCGATAAGTAATGAAACTAAGCATTAGGTAAATAATTTTTCTGATACGAAATGTTGTGAAGAGGGCCATACTTACATTTAGGAAAAGTGTAATCCTTCATGTTTGTTTTTGATAGCTTGTTGTGTGATTTCCCACCAAGCACTACACTTAAAATATCATACTTAGAGTAGTTATAGACATTTATACATAATGAATAAAGTATGTCTAATATACATATATTTCACATTGTCTTATATAACAAAAAATGATGAGCTATCACTAACTCTGTTAATGTGATTTTTTTCTCAAATACTCTCCTCAAAATACCAAACATTAGATCTTCTGACCGCTATCCTTTAAACATGTTCATTAGTCTTCTTACAGGCATCTAATCCTCACTACTACAGTATGACCGATATACACATAAATCACATAGTCTTGTAAAACAAAAAATCCCAAGCTACCCTCTTCGAAATACCAAATATTACATCTTAATGTCCTCTATGATTTATCATTAAAACTCTCTTCGAAATACCAAATATTACATCTTAATGTCCTCTAAGGTTTATCATTTAAAAGGTGTAAATGGCTTAAAAATTGTTTTAGGTTGTTCTTTTATATGTTGACTAGAAGTCTATCTTCCACTAAAGTGTGTATTTTTTAACGTTCCTATCATGCCATCTATATAATGTTATGGCTTGTCTGGCTCATATGTAATACTTTCAAAAGGTGCAAATGGTTTTGTATCTTTCAATGCATCATAATTTGATTTCAAACTTTTAGAAAAATTATGTTATTATTGATTTGATCCACAAAATATGAATTATTGTAACCAGTTGAATGATACATAAGATGTCCTATCAAAGCCTAGTGGTCACTAACCATTAAGTTAATTACTCTGTTATGATACATAGTAAATAACTCTAGAATTTGGTGTCCGCTAGGGTACTATTTAAATTCCTTAACAGACAATGCGAGAAAAACACTTTAAAGTTTGGAAATGACCTAATTATTAATGTATTTTACTCTAAATATAGGTAAAATGTATTCCATTGTTTACACTCCATTCAGAACAATTCCATTCATCGCAGGTGGTATTTGTTGGAAGAAAAGAGATGAGGAATGGTTTTGGAACTTAATTCCCCTGAAAACTACCACATCAACCTGTGGTTTGTTTTTATAGATGACAATCATGAGGAAGTTGGTATTGTTCTATCATTAGAAGTTATTGATTTGGGGACACTGTGTGTCCAGGTGGAAAGATTTGACTTTGAAAACAATAAGTGTCTTATTCTGGATATGGATTTGGATGTTTCTTTGTTCAGGAAATGGGAAATGCATGCCTCCATAAATAGTGGACCATATTGTGTTCAAAATATGGTTGGAATTTGGGGATTCTAACAGATTATGACAAAACTGGTTGTTCAAATGTAGAAGTCATTCAAAATGGTATATTTATAGTATTCAGAAAATTGTATAGAAATGAGAAAAAATCTTCTGTTTGTCATTTTTTGCATAGAAAAGGTTTTCTTTCACCTCCAAAACATGCCAAGTTGTTTACTATGCTGAGACGAATATATTTGACTAAATTAGAGATAAACCCATCTAAATCAAAATTGCATGGGTTGAAAAGGAATACTAAATCAACTAGGTCTTTTGAGGCTAGTGTAATAGCAGAGACATTTGATTCTTACTACCAGAGAATAAAAGGAGACAACAAAATGAGAGAAAAATTTCTACATTATTTGAGAAATAAGCATCTAGATAATATTGTATTGACATCCTGCAGTGAATCCAATGTAATCAAAAAATTTAAATTGCATGAATCACACTACCACCAGTTGTCTGTACTATTGGGTGAAGAGAGAAATGGAAAAATAAAATTTGATTCCCATATTGGGGAAAAAATGGAAAAACGGAAAAAATATCATGAGGTGGAAGAAGTTCTTCCTTGTCGTGGCTCAGACAATATTAGACAACTATGTGATGTCATTGGAAGGAAACACACCAGCAAGGGTGAAAGTCGCAAATAATTTTTCTTGTAAATGTGCATATTCATTCCAACTTCCATTGAATTTATCAGCTATTCCTTCAACTAATCCTTTCAATGTTGAATGTGTGATTGTTGTATTTTTGTAATTTAGCCAATGATATTTCTTTCGATGTCATAATGGAGCTTCTAACAGTTATCAGAACCAGTGTGCTGGATTGTATTATTATTGTTCTAATACCAATTGGTTATTCAAAAATGTTAAGCGACACAGTACAAAGATACATGGAAAATGTTAAAGACATTGGAGTATCAATTTTTGATGGATGCTACAGACTCTATGATAGCAATGATATATTCAAAAAATTTTGTGTCTTATGTAAACAATATCTTGTGTGCACAACCGCAACAATGACGATGGTTATAGAGAAGAGGTCACTATGGATTGGATGGAGAAACAACCACAAAAATTGGTAACTACAAGTGAAATTTTCCTACAAGGAAACATCCATCCTTTTCTTTACGAAATATCATATGAGTTTATGGGTTGAGATGTTCACTCGATGTTGTTCCATAAATTCTCTAGTACTATTACTTTACAGTGGAAGTGTCACACTCCGTGCATTGGTGGATTTCAAACTATCATCCATTTTTATTGTTGAGACACATAGTCAAGTGATGTTTCTGAAACATTATTATTCTCATATGAAGAAATGTTCGTCTTCGCAAATAATTTCAAGAAGAGATTTTGTTTAATGGATTTTATCCTAAATATGCTACTTATACATTATTGTTTATGCAGAACAACCACAAAGCTATAAAATTTGATGTACAATTGTTTCACCATGACGTTACACAACCAATTCAACATGGTGATTTACTTTCAATCATTTTATAAATATGTTTAATGAGCTATATCTTCAATTTCCATGGTTTTCAAAAAATTTAACAAAGTTATGTTTTTTACATTTAGATGATAGATGTGGAGGAGGTGGGCACATTTGCCACAAATACACCATCAGATCCAGGTATGTTAATTGTGTGAATTTACAAATAAAACTGCTAATAAGCCCCAAAAATTTATAATATAATAAATGATTATGTAGACAACTAATAAGGCCCACAAATTTATAGGAAATGATATGATATTTATGTGTATTTTACAACAAATATATTTATAAGGCCCACAAATTTATAGGAAATGATAACTAACAGACATTAGTTTATATGCTTGGCTTAGGTCAAAGAAAACATTTAAGGAAATCCATTTGTAAGCTATGATAACAATTTAAAATGAACTATATAGAGCTTACAGACTCTATGTATCCATGTTCTATACTGAAATGGTTTGACAAAAAAACCTTACATTCATCAATATCTCATTGATTTACAACTACATATTGTCTACAATGTTTCACTAATTCACTACTTCATACTGACTACTTACATTGAATTAACATTGTTTTAGATTCAACCCCATCATAAACAGAACTACATACTGCTTTATCCAGCTCTTACGTATGTAAAACATAACTTGTCTAGCCTCATTAAAGGTTTTCCAACTAATTGTTGTTTGGCCAATGATGACATAGCCTAGCGGTTACAAATCCTCATCAATAGCTGAGGACTATTCTCTGTAAAAGGGTGGTTTGAAAAATATAAGCGTAGCTTAATGACCACTAAATTTGAATTATAATACATATAATAATTGATATTGTACTTACCATATCACCACAGAAACCACTATGTTTATCCATTTAAGTTTTCCACAACATGAAATTGATTATGAATTGATTAATGTTTATTTCAAATACATTATGCTTGCATTTTCAATAAGAAGAAATAGATTATGAATTGGTGATTTTTTTTATTTGAAATGGCTCTTACATCAATGGATCCTGCAGCGTGTACATGAGGTGTAATCCAAGCCACATAGCTGTAAGCTAAACCATTTTTTGTTTATAACATAGCACAATTAATGGCAAACGACCACTAGCCCATTTAAAACATAACCGTTTTTTGTATATAACATAGCATAAATAATGTCCAGCGGCCGCTAGCCCTTATAAAACAAAAAACAATTTTGTACATAACATAGCATCAATAATGACCATTGGCTACTAGCCTATATAATGGATTCCAATATTTGATTTTTAAGATTCCAATATATGTGATATTGGAATCCAATATGTGAGATTTTGGAATCTGATATGTGCAATTTTGGAGTGCAGATAATTCCAATATTTGACATTTTGGAATTCAAAAATAGCAATATTGGATTCCGATATTGAGTATATTTTTTAGCTACAGGGATTGGAATAAGTCCCAATTTAGTGAAATAATCATTTTATGGTAGTGTTGTTTGTGGTATACACACTCTGTGTATACGACAGAAGGAAGATAAAAATACCGTCTATACTCTGGAATTTGTTGGCAAACGAAGAAATGTGTTGTGTTACCTACACAAATACATACACACACCTATACATATGTATACATATGCACGTACATACAAGTAAACATACGTATATATGTGTATATATGTGTGTGTGTGTGTGTGTGTGTGTAATTACATATGTATGTTTACACATGCATATGCATATCCATATACATGTATACGCACATGTATGTATGAGTATACATATACATATGTACATGTATATGTGTCACATACATAGACCTTTGTATTATAATATGGTAGTGTTGTTTGTGGTATACCACTCTGTGTATACCGTAGAAGGGAGATTAAAAAAACATCAATACTCTTGACTTTGCTAGCTAGTGAACAAATGTGTTATGATACATGCTCGAATACATACACATACCTATACATATGCATGTATATACATATACAACATACATATATATGTTTGTAATTGCATATGTATGTTTATATATCCATATGCATATCCATATACATGTATATGCACATGTATATACGACTATACATATACATATGTACATGTATATGTCTCACATACCCAGACCTTTGTATTATCATATGGTAGTGTTGTATGTGGTCTACACACTCTTTTTATAACACAGAAGGGAGATAAAAAAAACCATCCATACTGCTAACTTTTTTGGCTAGTGAAGGAATGTTTTGTCATACATGCTCAAATACATACACACACCTATACATATGCATGTACATACATGTACACATATGTATATATGTGTAATTACATATGTATGTTTATACATATATATGCACATGTATGATGTACGAGTATACATATACATATGTACATGTATATTTCTCATATACACAGACCTTTGTATTATCATATGGTAGTGTTGTTTGTGGTATACACACTCTGTGTATACCATAGAAGAGATAAAAAAAATCCATACTCCTGACTTTGCTGGTTAGCTAACGAATGTCTTATGATACCATGCTTGAATACATACATACACCTATACATACATATACATATGTATGTACATACATGTACATACATGTACAAATATGTGTGTAATTGCATATGTATGTTTATACATGTATGCATAATTCCATATACATGTTTATATATGGATATGCATATCCATAGACATGTGTATGCACACGTATATATGACTATACATATACATATGTACATGTATATGTCTCATATTCCCAGACCTTTCTATTTTCATATGGTAGTGTTGTATGTGGTATACACACTCTTTGTATACCATAGAAGGGAATAAAAAAACCATCCATACTCTTTAACTTTGTTGGATAGTAAGAATGAATGTGAAATTTGTCATACCTTCATGAATACATACACACACCTATACATATGCACGTACATACATGTACACATACATATAAGTACAATTTGATATGTATGTTTATACATGTATATGCTCACATATGTATGAGTATACATATACATATGTACGTGTATATGTCTCACATACCCAGACCTTGTATTATAATATGGTAGTGTTGTGTTTGGTATACATGTTAGGAAATAAGAGATAAAATATGTGGAATAATCCCTTACAGAATCGTAACAGTAGAAACTAATATGTAGAAAATATTACAGATCGTAAATAAAAGTGCAGAATAAATAACACAACACAGAGAGACAAGATTTAACGTGGTTCACCCAATTTGGGCTATCCACCAAGAATCACTTGCTCAGATTTTATTACAAGCCTCCACTCTCTCAATACAATACCCAGATCCGTTTGGAGCTATGCTCAACAAACTCTACAGAATTCACACCCGAATTCAAAACACATCTGTAATACATTTACTTGTACATCTATCATATGCATAAGACCATATAAATAGACAGCTGCTTAAGCAGTTTTACAAAACCTTGGGTATCAAAACCAAGGGTGAAAAACCAATGGGTATCAAAACAATGGGCAAAATACCGAAAAAAAAAACCATGGGCCCAAAAAATAGCCCATAATGGTTACCCATGGGTTAATAAACCACCCATGAAAATTTTCTTCGGGGGCTTCGCCCCCGAACCCCCCTGACCCACTCATGGCGAGCGGGACCGCCGTAAAAATACCCGAGTGTAACACACAGAAGGTGTACCTTTCTAACATGAAAATAGGCTCCACAAACATAACAATACACCCTCTGTGTATAGTAGAGAAGGGAGATAGAAAAACCATGCACACTCTTTAATTTTCTAGCTAGTGAAGGAATGTGTCGTGATACCTACTCTAATACATACACATACATATACATGTGTATATATACACGTACATATATTGTACATTGCATATGTATATGTATACATTGCATATGTATGTTTATACATGTATATACACATGTATGTATGAGTATACATATACATATGTACATGTCTATGTCTCATATACCCAAGCCTTTTTTTAGTTTGGTATACATACGAAGTGTGTATACCACAAAAGGGTGTGGGATTTGAACTGGTAAGTTTTTCGTGATTATTATTAGAAGGCCATATTTGAAGTGTGTTATATTGTGGCACAGAAACATCATTACAAAAAAATACATTTAATTACATGAATCCCCAAATATGTGTATACCACAATAGTGGTTCCCACACCTATGTATATATGTAATTCCTCGAGAATACACACATAATGTAGTGGGACCCACTAAATAGTTACACATAGATGTGGAGTCATTTTACTATATGTTTTTTTTTCAACGAATGGATGTGTTTCTATCCTTAATACAACACACTTGGTAGGGCCTTCTAGTTATAAAGATATTTCGCCTTTCAAATCTTACACCCTTTTGTATTATGTAAAATCATTTTACATAATTATTTAATGACTAATACCTCAATATCAATGACATACATTTATGGAGTTTAGACATAGAATTATTGTCACAAGAATCTATGTGTCCCATACGCAGATAACATATCCAACATTATTGCAAGATATCTCTAACCTTATAGACATCTTACTCTTCTATATGTGTAATCTTAGAAAAATACATGTAGGTACTATATGGTTTCCAAATTGTTATTGTTACCAGATGAAATTTCATTAGGTTTACCTTTTATTTTGCCAGTTTCATGGTCTATTTTCCGAAGTTGCATTGTAAAGTCGGACATTGCTACTTCATCCCAGGTAATGAATATAATTTTCAATTCCATTTTGCATTGTTTCATATTGAAAAATAAATACAACAATATTTTGTTAAGTAACATATGTATCTTATTTTATGTACTAGAACTTGGGCCTCCACTCAAAATTATGCACATGTAATGAAGGATATGATATTATACATTTAGTATCTTCTTCATTATTATCATGTGGTTTACTTTATGTGGTATACATCGTACTGTGTGTGATTTTCTAAAATTTGTTCAACTTTGGTATGTTTCAAATTTATTATGTTGGTAATATTTACAATTATATGGTTGTGATTTTTGAAGTGAACGATATGACACGGTTGCATACGTTACTTCGTGTCATTCATGTATAGGATTCTATATTGTTGTGAATGAATTACGTATTACCTTAATTTAACATTGTATTTCTTATCTTAATTTAATTTAATTTGATTATATATTATTGAGAAACATATCTACATAAGTTGTCAGTTTTTATGAATTAGAATGGTGATATGGGTTGAAGGATGATTGCAGGAGGATATGCACCACATTTTGCTTTGCATGTCATGCAGGGGATGATATCATGGTCAATGAGGTAAACTTGGCATAAGGGGGATCTGAATCTTGTAATTTATTATATTTTTTATATCAACATTAGTGTGCACTTTTTTGTATGATGTTGAGAAATATAGATTCTTCAGTATGGGAGTGATCAAATGATAAATCACAACTTTATTATTATGAACCCCAGTTGTGACAAAGGTTTTTACAGGAGTTAAGGATGTTGAAAATCCAGAAGAAAAATGAAGATAATTCCCTCTCTCATGTTTCCCCAAGAGGAGAGGGAGAAATTTAACTGGCAAGTATCCTACGGCATGGGCCTCAGAAAAATTAGAATAGATACAAGGAGAAAAGAGAGGGAAATATTGATTATGTGTTGCGTATGCACTCTATATTGTAGAGGCATACATGCTAAATCACTTTGTTTAAGAGGGATGCCAAGGCATCAATTTAAATACTAAGGAGATGCTCAAAGAAATAGGTTTCATGATGCCATGAGGGGCTATGATTCAGATACTGTATGGACTAAGAGGATGGCAGATATATTGGCTTTGAGAGAAAAGAAGAAAAACATGGTTAGTTTATTGAGTAATGGTTTCATTTCACTTATTTCTTGTTATCATTAACAAGTATTATTTATTTATTATATTTACATGTCATTTTCTTCACAGGGAGAGGAGGGTGACATAGATGTAGCAACGGAGTGGGTCATTCCCGAAAGAACTAGTGGAGGTGACTGTGACATAAGTTAGTCATTTTATATTTAGTTTTTGTAGTTAAACACTTGTTCTTGAATCATTCATTAACATTTTCATTGATAAAATATCTATGTAGGAATGACATGTACTTGTTTCATCTATGCGATGCAATTTTTTTTTTTAAATTAGAAACGAATCCAACAAATAGAAAGGAAGATAAGGTAAATAAAATCGAACACAAAATATGTGAATTGTAATTTGTAGTTTTTGTTATAAAACCATTATAATAAAAAAGTTGTTATTTTTGAGGTTGGTATGTCACAAGTAGTGATGTAGTGTCACCTTTTCAGTTGATCATGGATGTGGCGGTGCAAGTAATGCAGGGCATGGTAAGTCATGGACCTCAATTGAAATTAAATTTCAAGTTATTCATTTTCTCCTCTAAATGTAAAAAATATAAATTTTATTGTAATAAGGAGTTTTACGACTTGATTTATAGTTTAAGTATTTGATTTAAGTGAATAAGTACTTTTTGGATTTCTAAATATTTACTGAAATGATATGTAGATATTGCAATCTCATTGCATATCTTTGATAGATAATTATGACATAAAGTGTGTCGGTAGAGAAATTGTTCCTGATAAAAATAAAAATAAAAAGCATGGATAAATATGTGTAATAGTCATGTAAATATGCACAACATTTCATATGTTTGAACTATTGGATCCTTTATTTGACCTTGTAATCAATTGAGACTCCTCTCTTTATATTTTTGCTTTACTATCCCTAGTGGACTATATCTTCACCTATAGTTTGACATGATTTTAGAATTTACATATGTACATATGTATGCACTTCTTATTTTCAGATAAGATTGGTTGATCCTCTGAGTGAATTCAAGGTGATCTTAAGCACTGTGGTGAGTATTTTGCTCTTATAGATTGATTCTTTTGCACCATTATTCCTTATTACTTATGTATGAATGTAAGTTTACATTTTATAAGGATTTAATCATTGTATTTTTTACTCTGAAATTGTATAATGGATTGAGATTAACAAGACCTTCAGTCTCTATATTTATGAGGATTGGAGTAATTTTTTGATGACAGAGGAATCTTGAAACTTTGTTAAAGACTGCATCATTCCCCAGTACCTTCTTCGAATTCCATGCAAGTGAGTTTGTGTGAGAAGGTTTTTATGGATGGTAGGGATCAGATAAAGTTGTACATGTAAAGTTAAAATTGTAAAGATCATAATTGATATCATTTCTTGCATATTGGGAAGGTTGACAAATGAATACAAGAGTGTGAGTCTCATATTTAGTGTTCTCTTGCATGTTAGGGTTCTTCAAGGAGAGTAGGAAAAATATGTTTTTCTTGTGTTTCATTCTTGGTATAGTAGTGTGATTTTAAATTATGTGTTGTGCTGGAGTATAGCAGGGAATGCATGCCTTTTAAAGTAGTGTAAGACTGATTTGGGTTGAAATTTTATGTTAAGCTTTGTAATTTTTGTTATTTGCATGCAAATATATGTTTGATGAACATGGTATCTCTATGGCTTGGACTACAATTAGAAGTTGGGGTAAAAACATGGTAATAGGGATTCTTGGATAGTTAAGAAGTATAGAGCAAGTGGGAAAAAATTATATAAGGATAAGAGGGAGGGGAAATAGTAGTGACGAGAGGTCATGAAAGAGAGGTACAAGTCATGCTTGTTATAATCCTATTTTACAATGCCTATATAAGGAAAGATTAATTAAGGTAAGAATATTTGTTCTAACCATTGTTTATGATTTTTTTAGTAATATTATAGCATTCCTCAAGGTGGCTAAGCATGACCACTTGTACAAAGGAGAGGATAATATATAAGTGTTACTTGTGTGAATATGATAGTTGAAAACTGAATTATTTTAAGTGATTTTAGGACAGAGTTCAAGATGTTCTAAGGGGGGGTAAGTGCACCAAGTTTGGGGGGCCCAAAAGGGGGTCTTAAGTGGACACATTTTTCTGAAAATAACAAACTTCAACTCGTACGAGTTTTTTGAAATAGTTACACTCAAAATTCAAAGATGTTGTAGAAATATGAATCGTAGAATTTTTAGTCTAGTTTCTAAGATATTAAATTTTATTGAAAATGGATAAGTCTAAGTGGGTCAAACAACTAAAATACCAACAGATGCTCTTGTTTATGTTAAAAAAAGCATAATAGAGTGACTTTTTCGTGCCCCCACTATTTTTTGAGCACTATTTAGTATTTTTAAAAACCCTTTGGTAGAAAGATAGTTAAGAGCATTTAGTTTTGGCTCCATTTTTAAAAGATTTTTTTAGCGAATATGTTTTATTTATGATTTTTTTAGTACATAAGTTTTATGTTTTGAAAAATAACAGAAGATCAAACTGTGCCCTCCCCTAGAACTACCTCAAAAAATATCAAAAATTAGATTTTTATTTTTGAATATGTATAGAATTATGCCTAGTTTGGGCTAGTATAGTTTTTTTTTAAATTTTGATCACCCAAAAAAAAGATACACCATGAAAGATAAACATATATACACTTCAAAAAATAGCTATAAAAATGCATAGTTAAAAAATAAATAATATGGAAACCTTATATTAGTCATAAAATTTGAAAAATTATATTTTTAGAAAGAAGAGACTCTGCTCTACGTCGTGGTATAATTTTTTTAAAATGGATCGATTGTTTTATTTTGATTTATCATAGAGGAAGTGTCATTTTACATTTCTGTAAAAACTCGTTGTTTGTTATGTTTTGTGCAGGTCCTAGGCCTCGGCGTGGGATCGAACCGGATCCCAAGCCGTGGGCCTGGCTTGGAAAAGAGAAAACAAAAAATACATACTGGTTTTCTTTGTTGTTTTTATATCGGTGGCCCACCTCCCCAATGTCCTTTCATCTCTTTCAAGGGAATTCTGCAAACATTTTATTTTTTCCCTGCAATTTCTCTCATTCTACACCATTTTTGTAGTATTTTCATTTCGTCCCCTACCCCACTAGTTAATTTTTTCTAGATCATATGGTGTGAATAAACGTGCATAGCTCCGGACAAGAGGAAAGTCAAGAAGAAGACACCGGAGAAATTGGAAGATAAGAGAATAAAAATTGAAGAGAATGCAAAAACTTCAAGTAGGGCAAGGTAAATCCGCTATATCAAATGTAGCTAATGTATTAGAAAATTGGGATGAAATACCTATGCAAATGTAGGAATAATGATTTTGGTCAATAATAATGATATTGATTGAATGATAATGTATTGGTATGGATGGAAGAATTGATATGGATCCAATATTGAACCATTACGTGAGAATCCAAATGGTTTAAACCCAGAAATTGTATAGAAAACACTGACTGAAGAAAGTAACTTGTAATATATTCCACTCTAAGAACCCCTCCTTCCATTTTGGTGAAGA
Organism: Taxus chinensis; assembly: GCA_019776745.2. Classification (NCBI taxonomy): domain Eukaryota; kingdom Viridiplantae; phylum Streptophyta; class Pinopsida; order Cupressales; family Taxaceae; genus Taxus; species Taxus chinensis. The sequence goes on from JAHRHJ020002253.1 coordinate 303,151, forward strand.
AACCAATTTCACATAATTAAAATTGATGAAAACATTATAAACAATTGCCTAACCAAATGCCGAAAAAAATGGATAAGACAGCTAATTGAATTTGGGATGATTACTTGCGATTAATGACGCACAAAGATGTCAATTATTTAGTTCATTGATGAATTTGATTAAGAGAGACCTATAATGAAGACCCCGAGGGTTAAGAGCAGCAAATTGGTGATCAAAATGCTCAATTGTTTTGAAAACATACATAAACATACCAAGTTGTAGGTGGGTACAAGATGCACCAAGATGTAATGCTATAAACAACTACGTGCAATAACTATTGTATAGTAAGGATAAAACCTTAATAAATCTTGATTAGAACCCAAGCAGTGCTTTGAAGCTAAATATAAAAACACTAATGAAGCAAGAGAGAGATGTAAACATCTTGAGTAGTCCATAACATTGACTATTGGGATTTCGCTCAGTTAGCTGTTCCACAAAAAAAAAAAAAAAAAAAAAAAAAAAAAAAAAAACAGAAAAAAAAAAAAAAAAAAAACTAAAAAATAAAAGACATCAAAGAATCCTGCTATTGCTAAATAATTTAATTTGGTAAATTTGAATGAAACACACGGGTCACCAATAGAAGAGATACTAAAAGAAGAAGAGGTTGCTCATCTCGGTGAATTATGTGAAAACCTTTTCTTAGATATAACTCAAGCAACAACAGAACATCTCTAGTTTTACAAAATGAAAATCCACAAATTAAACATTAGCGAAATATATTTGAATGTACAAACGCTTGTATTGAAATCAACACCAACTGTACACTTGTTGTTGCAGGCAGCATTTGCAATTTTCAATGGCATTAGAGTTTTTGTCAATACGTAGTGTTTTTGCATACTAACATCATGTTGCGGAGTGTGACATGAATGTCCACAAAAATCTTCAAGGAAATTTATTCCCAAACCAATATTTTGTGAAAAATCAACCGACAATTTTTTATACAACATATTTATGGAACGTGCAATGTATGCATGGCTTGCCAATCTAAAAGTTGTATCCATGCGGAGAGTACAATCTTCAATTAGGAAAAGAATTTGGGGGGTTGAATTTAACCAAGTATAAATCATGCAGTGCATATCAATGTAAAAGATAAAAGAATCTAATAGTGTGAGCTTGTTACAAAATAATTACCTGTGTCCAATATACTGGTCAAATTCAGAGAGTAAATTTTTTATGATATGCAAGGCACACACAAGAGCCTCGTGGTGAATGAACCATTCAGTTAACGCAAGGACCCATTCTCACTTGATACTACTGTTTAAGTATTTGAATTCGTAGGAGAATTAAACACATTTACAGCCACAAATGGAGGTTCATTCTCAATAGTTATACTCAGTGCAAAGTTTTTCTATTTTTGTGCATATAACATTCATGCTCTTTCCTAAAGCACTGAGCACGATCAAAAAATATTGAGAGGGAGTAATCATTTCTACATCGTGATGATCGACAACCTTCTACAAATTGTACAATGGTGTTTTCGAGGTGTTTCTGCGACCTTGAATGAGAAGGAACATTATTTTTGATCAACATTACATTTGCTCAGAACAACTGCACATCAGAATTCAAGAATGCACAATGTTTTATTGGCTAAGCAGGATTGCACAAAGCACAAATGTACAATATTCTGGAGTTTTACTGAGGCGGGCATGGAAAAGGAGAGTGCATTATGGTGTCAAGGCAGTTGTGAAAAGAGCACGTGCAAGGAAGAGTTAAATTTCAAGGATGGTGCTAAATTTATAGATGCAAAAAGTATTGTTGAATTGGTGTGTCAAGATTGGCCATGATCTCAAATAATATCACCGGTTCGTAGAATTTTGGGTTGTTAGGTAAAAAAGCACAACATCTGATAAACTTTGAAGATGTATGACAGTTTAGGATCAATAATATGCCCTCATTCGCGTAGTTCACCTGCAAATGGCTTGGACTATTTATACTAGGTAGCAATGACATGTTTGTGTAGATCATGCATTGATTTTGCGTGGATTGAATGTGAGTCCACAGGAGTGGGGTGATGAGTGGCCTTGTAACCTCTAATTCCACTCGCACACATCAAAGTTCCGAGCATGACAACTTGCACGATCTTCAGATCAATAACAAACAGCCACCTGACTTTGACCCCGTCCTGATTTAGTCAACAAGATACTACAATAATGTACATTCCATTTTTTAGATTTATATTTTAAATGGTCCAACTTTTTTAGGTAGGGATAAGTGACTGAACAGTTTTTACTTTGTGATCCATATGGCACATTTTTGCAGTTATTGCGACGGAATTTAACAAAGAGGGACGAACTACTTCTATCTCTCGTTTTGTAGAGGTGAAAAAATATTAACTTCCACAATCATTGAGGGTGAAGACCCTTGAGTATCCCATTTGATGTAATGGTAGTCCTGACTTGTCTTCGACGTATACTTTCAAAAATCAAAAAAACCTTTGTTGTTTGAAGCTATAAGTACATCGAAGATACTTCCCACTATTCACATTTAGTTCTTGAAAAAAATATTAAATTGATCAATATTGAGGTCGGCCATCAAACAAAATCGTGGGAATGTTCGTTAATCATATCATGAAGCAATGGCTTTCTACAGCTATACTGTCAAGATGAGTTGATCGTGCAGTTCATTGAATTGAATTTGCAAAGGTATGTTCTTCATGAAGTGAATTTGAATTTTTACTTAATTATTTTGTTTAAATTTTGTATGATTTAAAATTCTATTTCATTTGCTTACTAACAGTTTTTAATGTAGGGTTAGTGGGGCCAAAAGCTTCCACCTTCCACGTGGTTGGCACTGTCAGTAGAGAATTTATTATTCTTGAGCCAAGTAAGCTAAGAAAAAATAAATATAGAACGAAACACAACCAACTACAAATTGTCATTTCACACCTCCGATATTGTATGCAACCGGGACTCAATATTATTACATGGGTTGGCAATGGACAACTTACGGGCTGACTCGTCTTAAATGGAGACGGAGAAAACCGTGAGAGTTTTCGGTCAACTCTGTACGAGGCTAGGCTTGAAGGCCTACAGGGAGTTTAGGGAACTCAAATGAATTCTGCACACTAAGCATTTCACACAGGCTCAAACCTACTCCGACGTGTGGCATAGTTAGGTTCAGTCCAACGAGCTTCTAGTTTTGCAAACTATAGCCTTCTGGCAACACAGAATACTCTACTACTACTTAGACTGCGACTATTTCTCTGTGTTTCAAACAATAGGACAAGCGAGAGTACAAGGATGGATACAATAAAACGCACGAGAGGCTTTCGTAAAAAAGAGGGCGCATGACAGGGAGCTTATCGGATCCTTAACGAGAGTCTCTAGGTGTCCACGGAGTTTGTAATATCATCATGTCTAAAGATATGGCGTGTTTTATGAGGCGGCTCAGGGCTTCTTACGCGAACTACGCCTTGGAGACGATAGCCTGAAAGCATGGGGGGAGTCGTAAGGTTAACCAAAATGGAAGCCTCCACTAGTTGCGACCTCCAGGGCCACGCCTGACATGTGGCATAGTTGTTTGTCCACGAAGGCTTAATTTCCGTTTGGCAGCAAAATACAGAGCATCTAAAGGGCAACCGCTGAGCAAACACTGACTTAGATAGTAGATTCGTGCAGCTATGATGGCGTGTTTACTAAACAACATGGGTACACGAGAGAACTCGAGATGGGATGGAGAAAACAACAAGAGTAATTTTTGTAGCGGGGCCCTATCGACATGGTAGCTCTCAGATCTGAGTGAGATGTCCCTTAGGTGCCACGGAAGTCCTAGAAATGCACTATGTCCGAGATATGCGCGTTTTGGGCTCATGGGAGGGCCCTCAGGGTCTCTTATCAACTACGCTCGCGGACGGTTTAGTCTAAAGCACGGGGAGGGGCATAGGGAAGCTAAAAAGTTAAGGCCTGGTCCACTATTTCACCAGGGGGCAGCCCCAATGTTTTGGTGTAGTTTGTTCGGTTCCGATGAACGTTTCCGGTTTGCAAAATACAACGAGTCTAGGGCGTTAACCGCCTACCTGACTCAAATTCAAACTGGCACTATTTTGTGTGTTTTATCAACAATAGGACAATGAGAGAACTGGACGGAGATAGAGGAAAACGCTAAGTATATCTCTTCATAGAGGCGCCTTGGACATGGAGCTTCTCGGCTGCTAACGAGAGCATCTCTAGGTGCCTTAGCGGATCTTAAGAATCACAATGTTGAAGATTGTGGCGTGTGTTTGGGGCGCTTAGGGCTCTTAAGGACGACTATCCCAGAGGCAGGTGTTCCTGAAGCATGGGGAGTGTATGGTAACCAAAATTAAAGCCTCTCATTAGCATTCACGACGAGCCACCCGCCGTCGATCATGTTGGCATAGTTGGTTATGGTCCCCCATCGCGAACTTCGCGTTTGCATAAATACAACATCTTATCAGGTCCCATACAGCTAACTCAAACTGTACTGAGATTAGCACGTTTACAAACGTATGGAACACGAGAGAACCAGATGTGAGACGAAGAAAACCATGTAAAGGCGCTTTGTAAGGCCTGCCGACATGAGATCTCAGATATAAACGAGAGATGTCTCTAGGTGTCCAAGGAGTGGCCCGGAAATCTACATGTCAAAGATATGGCGTCTGTGTAGCGCTCAGAGGTCTTAAGCAACTACAGCGCCAAACGGGGTAGGGCCCTGAAAAAAAAAAAAACGAAAGCACGAGAGCTTAGGGGAAGCCTAAAACGATGCTTCCACTAGTGTCACTTCAGGCCTGACCCGCAATGTGTTGCATAGTTGGTTCGGTCCCACAAAATTTCTTTTGCCAAATACCCATCTAACAACGCCTACACGGAATCAACTACACTATTTCTTCACGTTGTACAAACTATGAGGACAACTATAGAACGGATGGAGACAGAGAAAACTATGAGAGGAATTTCATCTAGGTCCCTGACATGGGCTCTCAAATCTGCGAGACAATCACTAAGGTGTCCAACCAGAGTCGGAGAAATCACATGTCAAGATATGGCATGTTTGGGCCTCATGGCTCTTAAAGTAAGCGACACGCCCACGGATGATGTAGCCCGAAAGCCGTAGAGCGTACGGAGCCAAAAAAGTTTCCACTAGCCATGCATCCAGGCCCGCCAATGTGTTTGACTTAGTTGGTTCGTTCCCAGAGCTTCTGTTTGCAAAAACAACTTTGGCAGCTCTAACTGACTCAGACTGCAGCACTATTTCTCGCGTTTGGGCAAACATACACAGCGTAGAACTGGATGGAGAACGGAGAAACCACAAGAGGCTTTCGTAAGTCCCTGACATGGGATCTCTTGATCTAACGAGACATCTCTAGGTGCCACGAAGTTTTTGAGAAATCACATGTCGAAGATATGGCGTGTTTGGGCCTTAGGGCTCTTAAGCGACTACGCACGGACGAGGTAGCCCAAAAGCATGGAGAATGTAGGGAACAAAAATGAAGCCTCCACTAGAGTTCACTAGGCCACCCCAACGTGTTGGCATAGTTGGTTCGGTCCCATAAACTTCCATTGCAACTACAACAGCTTTGGCAGCCCTATACTGACTTAGACTGCACTATTTCTCGCGTTTGCAAAAAATAGGACAGCGAGAGAACTAGATGGAGACAGAGAAAAACATGAGAGGCTTTCATAGAGGGCCCTAAAATGGAGCTATCAGATCTAACGATACATCTCTAGGTGCTATGGAGTATGAGAAATCACATGTCGAAGATATGGCGTGTTTGGGCCTTAGGACTCTTAAGTGACTACGCCTAGACGGGGTAGCCTGAAAGCACAGGGAGCGTAGGGAACCAAAACAAAGCCTCCACTAGCATTCACCTAGACACCCCAATTTTTTGGCATAGTTGGTTCGTTCCACGAGCTTCCATTTTCAAACTACAACCTCTAGCAGCACTACACTGACTCAGACTATATTATTTCACGTGTTTACAAACAATAAGACAATGAGAGAACCAGATAGAGACAGAGAAAACAGCGATAGGATTTTGTAGAGGGCCCCACATGAGCCTCTTTGATCTGATGAGACCCTCTAGGTGCCAACGGAGTCTGAGAATCAACATGTTGAGATATGACATGTTTGGGGCCGCAAGGCTCTAAGCGACTACGCTCGGAATGGGTCAGCCCGAAAGCACGAGGAGCATAGGGAACCAAAATGAGGCCTCTAATAGCTTTCACCAGGCACGATGATGTTTGGATAGGTGTTTTGGTCCACAAGCTTCCTTTTGCAAACTACAGCCTCTGGTAGCCCTAAGTACTTAGACTCACTATTTCGCTCATTTTACAAACAATAGGACAACGAGAGAACCAGATGGAGACAAAGAAAACCGCGAGAGGCTTTCGTATAGGGCCCCGACATGGAGCTATGAGGTCTAACGATACATCTCTAAGTGCCACGAAGTCCAAGAAATCACATGTCGAGGATATGGCGTGTTTGGGCCTCAGGGCTCTTAAGCGACTACGCCTGGACGAGGTAGCCCAAAAGCACTGGGAGCGTAGGTACCAAGATGAGCCTCCCCTACTATCATTCACCAGGCCAACCCCGTTGTTGGCAGAGTTGGTTTGGTCCCACGAGCTTCCGTTTTGCAAACTACAAGCCTCTTACAAACCCTA